>PVKU01008413.1:0-74083 GCA_004027475.1 Anoura caudifer
GACAAGAAGTAACAAGTATTACAAAGAGTGTGGAGAAAAAGCTGTCATGAATATAAACTGGTATAGCCACTATGAAAAACAGCATGAAAATTCCTCCAAAATCCATCTTCTGGGTATCTACCCCTCCCCCTCAAAATTTGAGCCCCATCCAGTATGGCTCAGTTGGTTGGGCATCATCCCACAAAGCTAAAGGTCACTGGTTCAATTCTCAGTCAGGGCACATATGAGAGGCAACCAATCAATGTTTGTCTCTCACACCAGTGTTTCCCTCCTTCTCTTTCTCCTTCTCTTCCCATCTCTCTAAAAATAAATAAGTAAAATTAAAAATTGTTTAACATTTATTCATAAAAATATATGTACCTGTATGTTCACCATAGCATTTTTCCTGGTGGCCAAGACAAGAAAATGACCTTAGTGTCCTTCTATGGATGGCTGGATAAAGAAGATATGGTACATATATACTATGTAATACTACTTAGCCATAAAAAAAGATGAAATACTCTACTTCTGGCCAAAATGGAGGTGTAGGTAGATGCACTGTACCTCCTCAGACAACCAAAAAAAGGACAACCACAAATTTAAAAACAAAAACAACCAGAACTGCCAAAAAATCAAACTGTATGGAAGTCCAACAACCAGAGAGTTAAAGAAGAAACATTCATCCACATTGGTAGGATGGGCAGAAACAGGCAACTGGGTGGAGAGAACTCTCGCTCAGGTGGTGACTGGAAGATCAGGATGGGCAAGGAGGGTGGCAGACCTGGAGAGGCAGCAGATTGCAGACTGGGTGGTTCCACATTTGCATGCAGATAAACGAGGAGGAACAACTGGGGAGAGAGACAGACTACACAACACAGGGTTTCAGCATGGGGAAATAAAACCTCAAATCTGTGATTGAAAACACCTTTGGAGGTTGAGGTGGCAGCAGGAGAAACTCCCAGACTCGCAGGAGAGTTCATTGGAGAGACCAAAAGGGGCCTAGAACGTACACAAGCCCACCCACCTGGGAATCAATTTGAAGGGCCCAATTTGATTGTAGGTAACTGGGGAAGTGACTAAAATCAGGCAGAGAGCAGAGCAAGTGGCATTGTTCCCTCTCAGACCCCTCCCCCACATATAGCTACATAAGGCAGCAACCTGGGTTGCCCTACCCCGGGGAACACCTAAGGCTCTGCCCATTGCTACATAACAGGTGTGCCAAGATAAAAAAAAAATGGCCCAAATGAAAGAACAGATCAAAGCTCCAGAAATAATACAACTAAGTGATGAAGAGATAGCCAACCTATCAGATGCACAATCCAAAACACTGGTAATCAGGATGCTCACAAAAATGGTTGAGTATGACCGCAAAATGGAGGAAGAAGTAAGGCTATGAAAAGTAAAATAAACAAAAATGTACAGGGGACGAACAGTGATGGGAAGGAAACTGGGACTCAAATCAACGGTTTGGAGAGAAAGAAGAAAGAAACATTCAACCAGAACAGAATAAAGAAACAAGAACTCAAAAAAAAAAAAAAAAAGAGGAGAGGCTTAGGAACCTCCAGGACAACTTTAAATGTTCCAACATCTGAATCATAGGGGTGCCAGAAGGGGAAGAGGAAGAGCAAGAAATTGAAAACAATTTGAACAAATAATGAAGGAGGACTTCCCCAATCTGGTGAAAGAAATAGACTTCCAGGAAGTCCAGGAAGCTCAGAGAGTCCCAAATAAGTTGGAGCCAAGGAGGAATACACCAAGGCACATCATAATTACATTACCCAAGATGAAAGATAAAGAGAGAATTTTAAAAGCAGCAAGAGAAAAGGAGATAGTTACCTACAAAGGAGTTCCCATGAGACCATCAGCTGATTCCTCAAAAGAAGCCTTGCAGGCAAGAAGGGGCTGGAAAGAAATATTTGAAGTCATGAAAAGCAAGGACCTACACCCAAGATTGCTCTATCCGGCAAAGCTGTCATGTAGAATGGGAGGGCAGATACAGGGCTTCCCAGATAAGGTCAAGTTAAAGGAGTTTGTCATCACCAAGCCCTTATTATATGAAATGTTAAGGGGACTTATCTAAGAAAAAGAAGAAGATCAAAAATATAAACAGTAAAATGACAGCAGACTCACAACTATCAGTAACTGAACTTAAAACAGAAACGAACTAGAATAGGAACAGAATGAAGATCACATGGAGGGTTACCAGTGGAAAAAAAGGAATGGAGAATGGGGGAATAAGAGGCATAAATGATAGGTAGAAAATAGCCAGGGGGAGGTTAAGAATAGTATAGGAAATGTAGAAGCCAAAGAACTTATATGTATGACCCATGGACATGAACTAAAGGGGAGGAACGTGGGTGGGAGGGGGTGTGCAGGACAGAGGGGAATAAATGGGGGAAAATGGGACAGCTGTAATAGCATGATCAATGAAATATATTAAAAATGGGGAAAAAACAAAAAAGAAAAGATGAAATACTGCCATTTGCAACAACATGGGTGAATCTAAGAACTCTATGCTAAGCAAAATAAGTCAGACAAAAAAGTCAAAAAACATTATTTCACTGATATGTGGGGTATAAAACAGAAAGCAACAAAAGAATAAACAAGACAAACAAACAAACCACTCATAAACACAGAAAACAGTAGGGAAAATAGTAGAGGGCACGAAGGGTCAAATATATAGTTATGGAAGGAGACTTGACCTGGGGTGGTAAACACACAATGCAATATATAGATGACATATCATAGAATTATACACTTAAAACCTATATTATTTTATTGACCAATGTCATCCCAAAGTTTAATAAAATTTTAAAAAAGAAATGTTTTCAAATGCATAAACTTACAAATCTAAAAGAAACTAGCTGTAGTCTAGTTGACCATTTGACCCCCAAATATTTATTCATTCACTCAACAAATATTTAATGGACACTAATTACACATCACGGACAGGTAGCAGGAACGCAAAGCCAACACACCAGACAGAGCCGCCTATCCCAGGTCGATGGGGCATTTCCTTCTCTCTCACCATCTAAGCTCTGGTTCTTGCTTTGTCTGTTTTACTGCTCCCTAAAGTGAGGAACTCATCAGAGGAGCTTGAGTTAGCATAGTGCAGATAAGTGCTGAGCTGGCTTCTTCACACAGACAAGAGCTGTGTCCAGGCATATAGGGTAACACAGCTCTGCTCCTTCCCACAGCCTCCTTGGAGCTCACCACCAACCACTCTAAATTGTTCTAAGTGATGCTGTGGTTTTGGTTTCTAGACAAGCATCAGCCTTAGACACAAGCAAACCAAGGTTGATTCCGCCTGTGAACATAAGTGGTGTGGAAAGCTGTCCACTGGCCTTCCCCACGACAGCATGGACGCACTACACCAAGTGCCCCATAAAATTCACAGGGACAGTGGCTGCCTGTTTCATGGTGAACGCACATGGCAAACAGTGGCTAAGAGCAAGGGCTTCATGTGACAGCATCCACCTCAACAAAGGACCATAGCTTTTAAAAGGCAAATATTCTCAGCTCCCCAGAGAATTAGGCATTGCTCCCTAGTGCCCCAGTGTCCACACCAAAACATCTGCAATAGGCATGTATTAGAGTTGACACAATTATACAAAAAAAAAAAAAAAACAAAACCCTCTCCCTGCAGGGAAATGCCTGGGAAGCCAACAGGTATATGTTTTCTACAAGAGAAGCTGTAACCACACTTCCCACTTTCCCTGCTTTCTCCAGCAAAATTATGAAATCCTTTTCATCGTTGCCTACATTTTTTCCATCTCTTTCCTTTCTATACATGTTTGCTACTTGTTTACAAACTACAAAGATTTTGCATCTTCCAAAATAATTTGGGCCTCAGAAAAGATGGTAAATGGAAGCAGGAAATTTTTTAAATATTAAACACACACCTACTATATTATCCCAGTATTCCACTACTCAGTATACCCAAAAAAATGAAAGCATTTGTCCATAAAAAGACTTCTACACGAATGTTCATAGTAATTTTATTTGTAATAACCCCAAAGTGGAAACAATGAAAATATCAATCTGAGGGGAAAAAATTTAAAAACTTTGCGGAAAAAAAAAAAAGAAAGTAAGCAAGTTTAGGTGCTGACCAAAAGCTCTGGTAGCTGCAGAATTCTGTGAGAAGCAGGTGTCATCTGTTGGTGAGGGTGTCCTCAGACATATTTCTGGATGTGGCTTTGTCTTCTTTGTCTCTGATTCCAGTAGCAAGCAACGGAGAAAAGAGACGTTGATGAACAATTTGGAAAAGATGGCAGCATACTGGAGGACCGGAAATGGTTCCCCTTGGATAACCTGATGCCCGAAGGTGGGAGAGAGAAGAGAGAAAACAACTGCCTTCTCCCCTAAGTATACCTCATCCCCAATGCCACACAAATATTAAAAAAGCTACCATGATGAGTACAAGCTTTAGGCAAAAACTTGATAATGAAGAAATGTAACTATATTTTTCCTTGACTCAGTGTATACTTTAAGTCTTCATTCTAATAAGTGATGAAAACTAAATTTTAATCAATTGAGTCCCCCCTCTATTCTGAGGCCACACAAATTTGGGAGGGTGTGCATAGGGCCAAGTTTGGATGAATGGCCTGGAAGAACAGGCGTCTGGCGTCAGGTGAGAGTTGATTGCCATCAGAGGATGGCCAACAGTCTACCAGGTGGATGTCATCAATGCTTCCTGACTGCAGGTGCCCTCAGGCCCAGCTCATCCTCATCCTCAGCTGTTTCTAAGTTCTCTGAATTTTTATATATGTTTTTTTCTTTATCTATTCATCAGTGAACACTTGGGTTGTTTCAATACCTAAGCTATCGTGAATGATGCTGCAATGAATGCAAGTGATGCAAGAATGCAGGTAATTCTTCAAGATCCCGATTTCAATTCTTTTGGATGTATACCCGGAAGTGTGATTGCTGGATCCTATTGGTAGTTCTACTTTTACTTTTTCAAGGAACCTCCATCCTGTTTTCCATAGCTGCTGTGCCATTTTTTTTTTGGATATGACACAAAAGGTACAAGTAACAAAAGCAAAACTAAACTGGTGGGACTACAGCAAGATAAAGCGCTTCTGCACAGAAAAGAAAGCAATCAACAGAATGAAAAAAAATCAACAGACAGAATGGAAGAAAATATTTGCAAATCAAATACCTGATAAGGGATTAATTTCCAAAATATATAAGGAATCCCAGCAACTCAAAAATACAATTAACCAGATAAAAATACTCCATAATTTTTTAAAGGACTAAGACCATTATTATACTGTAAGTGAGGTCTTTTTGTCCTTTTTAAGATATTTTTCTTATTGTGCCCTGGCTGGTGTGTCTCAGTGGATAGAGCACCGGACTGTGAAGCAAAGGATCCCTGGCTTGATCCCCAGTGAGGGCACATGCCCGGGTTGCAGGCCAGGTCCCCAGTAGGGGGCGCACAAGAGGCAACCATACACTGATGTTTCTGTCCCTCTCTTTCTCCCTGTCTTCCTCTCTCTCTAAAATAACTAACTAAAATCTTTTTTAAATTTTCTTATTGAACATCCTGGGTAAAGTGAGAAACAAGGGAAGGAAGAGGTCACAGAAAAACAGTCAATGTTATAAGCAAAAGGAATTTATTATCTTTCACATTTTTACATTCACATTCAATATTTGGGGGAAACTTATCTTATATATTTTAGATTTTATATATTTCTGTTTTAGAACCTATTATAAGTTCTCCACTCCACAATGAAAGAAAAAAATTGAGGGAGAGTGGATCCTTCCACAGAGTGCCTTAATCTGAATATTTTTCCAGAAAGAAATAAGATTGAGCCCAAGGGAGAAAGGTATCTCCTGGCAAACACCAAATTTACAGCCCATTCCTCTTGCAAGACTCTTATGTTGTCATTACCTTGCCCTTGGCACTTCGGAGCGAACTAATCTAACCCTACAAGCCTCCTGAAGCTCACTGCCAGTTGACTCACCTTTATAAATTTCTCCCTTTTTTCATTTGTGATCCCTATATTTAGAAAGCACTTTGTTTTGCCCATTTTAAAGACACTAGGGGAAAAAAAAATCTGTTCCAGAATACATTGTTCCCAGAATAAGACATCCATCTAGAAGTCACACTGTACAAACCTGCACCATCTCAGAAGATGCGCAAATAAAGGGGGACTGAAAGAGCTCCTGTTAAGGGGAAATGAGTCCCCTTTGTAGCAGTCACTGCTTCCTCCGGTGTAGGAAGACCTTCCTTTCGGATAGCTGCTACTTTCCAGTCATCCACAAAGTTTATGTAGCGGAGTTGTATATCGGTGGGGGACAAACACGGGGAGAATTGTTCTGCTAAACCCACATAAGGTCACCTCATCTTCTCCACACTTCTTTAACTCAAAATTTTTAATTCATGTTTTCAACTACGAGGAATCCAATTATGCCTCATCTTAAACTTTGGGAAAAATTGCCTTGAAATTTTATCATTTGAAATGGTCTGAGGAGCCAAAGAGATCATCGGTGAGTTGAATCAGAACCTGTTTAACCATAAATAAATAATTTAATGCGCAAACAATTTTAATAATCGCTTATAAAAAAACAAATTAAATGTTCACTTCCTATTAAATCCCAAACTTCTAGTAATATATCCTTTTTGGTCCAATTTCACACCTTTTTGTTTAAATAATAAGTTAAACATCCTGGAGACGCCAGCTTTCTTTGCTTCTCAAGGAGTTTATTATTCATCCCATCCTTTACTTCCTATCTGCTCATTCATCTGTATGAAAAATGTGTTGACATAAAATACTTTACTGCAAAAGAAAAATCTTCCCATGTTTCGTTGTTCTCCAGCAGCTGTGAGAGGTAAGGGTTCCGTCGTTTTATTGCATTCCCCTTATTTCCACTCATTGCCTAGGAAACCTCTAAGTTATATTTCTTAATTCTAGAGTATCAGAGCTTCTGTCCCCATGAAAAGCTCATAAATGTAGACTGAGTTATAGCATTAAAATAACAAACTTGAGAAAATTAACAAATTAGATAACGGAGTCAGAAGTGGGCATGAAGAATGCTAAAATTTTGCCACTTCCTTTTCTTTTAACTGGTCTAGGAAGCTATTTAGTTCCCTCTCATCTGGACAGATGTCTTCCAGACATGGCCAGCATTCCGACCTGACCTCTGGAGCCTGAACCATTTCCTTCCTCAACAGGAGAAACACCTCTGGGCTCTCCATGTCTGTCATTGTCTTCCATGTGACCCCCAGATCACTTTCCCCCACACCGTGTTCATCGCTAAATAAAATCTAGGATTTTACCCATACTCTTGTCTCCGGAATACTGTGTCTAGAAAGCATCATTCTTCAGGCATCCAGAATCAGAAACCGTGACTGATGTGGCAGCTCCCTAGTATGTTTAGGTTCACCCTTTTCTTCGTGATGTTAGGTCTTCTAGAAAAGGGAGAACGTGGTGTGGGTGTGAGAGCGTGGCGCACTAAAAGACTCTGGGTTCAAATCCAGTCTACGCCGAGTTGTGAGACCTTGAGCAAGTCACCTGCCTTTCCGCACCTCATCAACGCACTGAGGACGATTGGATGAGATGGGACAGGTGAACCACCCTGTGTGCACAAACGCGTAAGCCACACTCTAGCATCAGATGCCTCCGGGGTGTGCTTTGTAAGAATGTTTATATAGTGTCTACGGCCTTTTTCTCGTCGGCCGTGACCCTCGTTGGCTCAGTTACCCATGTCGCTGAAGGCCCTCCCCTCACTGTGTGAACCTGGATTCCAAATCTGCGTTTGGCCACAACGTGTCCAAAATGACTGAAGTATAAAATAACTGAGAGAGAAGCAGGCGTGTGTCTCATTTGGACTCTTGGGACTTTCATGTGTGGAAGTGGTGAGAGATGGCACCGAGATGCCAGCGCTATTGAAGGGAAGTGTCACTCACATCTCTCAAGAGAAAGGGGCGCTGCACACAGGGCTACACGGGCTGCAGCAGGGTAAGTGTTCTGTGGGTCAGGGCGCAGAAGCAGGAGCCAGGGAAAGGCCCAGGCCAGAACCTCTATTGGCGTTCCCACCGGAAAGGCGAGGCAGGCTAGGGGGTAAGTTAGGATCGTCCGTGCGAGTAACTGTGACAGGTGTTGAGCCCTCAGAGCAGCCTGTAGCTCCCCGAGACCTGACTCTGGGGTGATCTAGGGCAGGGGAAGTTTTGACTTGGTGCATAAATAATAAAGGAGACTTTTGGGAGCATAAACTCAGAGTTGGTGGCCTGCACGTGAAAGGCATGCTCCTTGCTAAGCCCTTTGCCATCTCTGAGAACTGCCTAGTCCTGGGAGGGGCAGTTTCTCCCCAGCCAGATGATTTTTAACAGGTCAAAACATAATGAAAATAAAAACATGATTAATACAATCGGGGAAAAAGGGAGGAAAGCCGTTGCATGATGTTAAAGGGGAACATTTCAAAAATGGGGAAGGATTAATGGGACTTTTTATGGAGAAATATATTTCAGCCATAAGACTCTTTTTTAACATCGTGAAAACACTAAGAGCTTTAACGAATCTCTCATCAGTGGCCCCAAACAACGTTATCCACAACCAATTCCTTGCCTGCGGTATTTTATATAAATATGGGGCTGACGCTAACACCCCTCGCTCTTCTCGGTCACGTCGGCTTCAGTGGGCATCGTGGGGAAACTGCTTCCTAAGTCAGAATCGGGTCAGGCTAAGACGTCAGGCTAAAATGCATACACATTCCCTTTTGCCTCCACACCTACACCCACATGGCTACTTCCAAACAGGAGGTCAGGACCCAAATCAGCATCCTCTGCTTCACCTGTGAAACACTCACCTGTGCAACACTGGCCTGTATAAAGCGCTCATTCTCCGAGGGCTTACCTTCCGTTGGAAACTGCCATGTGGGAGGTGGGAACATCAGCAAAACCAAGCCAACCTTCTAGGAGCTCATTGTCACGGAAACCAATTAACATGACACCGTGGGATCAAGTACAGTCTATCTGAGTATATAGTCACTTAGCAAAATAGATTACTAGTGAGTAGGCACGTAAAAATGTGTTCAAGTCGGCACCGTCTTACAGAGTAGCCACCAACTAGCACATGTCCTTAGCTAGTTTGAACTAAGCTGTGAAAAGTACGAAGTGTACCATGGACTCCACAGACTTGGCGAGAAAAAAAAAAAAAAGGATGAAAATATATTAGTAAGAATTGTTATATTAGAAAGAAAAAATATATATATAAAGAATTGTTATATTGGTCACATGTTGAAATCAATGTTTTCGATACTTGAGTTTAAAAATTGTTAAAAATAGTACCAGAGACATGGAAATAAAGAACAAACTGACAGTGACCAGAGGGAGAGGGGAGGGGATAACGGGGAAAGAAGGGGAAGGGTCAAGTCAAGGAACATGTATAAAGGACCCATGGGCAAGGGCAGCAGCATGGGGAGGTGGAAGTTGCAGGGTGGGTAGGGCTGGGGGAGACTGTTAGGTCGGAGTCACTCAGCAAACCTGACTGATTCGGCGAGCTAGGGAGAGCAGCGTTTATTAGCAGGGAATAAGAGGGAAGCGGAGCCAACCAAGAGAGGTTGGGACTCCTTTGGTTGTTCTTAGATCAGGGTTTTTAAATGTAAAAATCTGCAGCTGGGGTATTAGCATCTGATTGGCTAGAGCTGGTTGCTGGGTGAAAGCTGCATCCGGTTATGCCAGGTGAGGGGACCCCGGACCCTAATCTTCCTGGGCAGGGTCTGCAGGCAGCTTCCGACGGTGCCCTTTTCTCACCTGGTGACTTTCATTCCTCCTAGGTCTGCCCAGATCTAACAGAGAGTAATGGGGGGGAAATAGGGACAATTGTCAGCGAACAGCAATAAAATTTTTTAATTACTAAAATTAACTTTACACGTTTTCTTTTTCGTTTTTTAATGTGGCTATTAAATTTTTTATTCCATATATGTTTCACATTTATGACCTAATTGTACAGTGATCATCTAATATCCTGCAAGGGTCTTAGACACCAAGCATAGAAAGAAACAAATAAAAACCCCCAAACCACCTGAGGGCCCCGGTCACCCCCACGGTCTCCAAGGCTGTCCTACCTTTCTGTTCCCATCACTGCTGTCCCAGAGAAAGCTCCTGTTACCTCCAACAGGGGCGAGACACCAGATCCCAAAGAAACGCTTCATCCATCCACACAATTTGTGCCTTCCCTGGCTTCCTGAGTTGTTTTCCTTAAGCAACAAACTGGTGACCATGTCCCCTGTGTAAGTAAGAGCACTCAATTAGCCACACAATAATGATGTGCGAATCCCTTACACCCAGCCCTAACTCAAATATAAAGGTCCAGTGTCCTTCAGCTGCCTAAACCCAACCACTGCAGACTACTCAGCATCTTCCAGAAAATTCTCTCCTATGTTTGTGCTTTTATCTCTAGTTTCTTTGCTTGGATGGCCCTCCCCCGAAAATTCATCTGTGACCATCTTCCTCGGAATATGATAGATTATCCCAGTTCTGCCACCTCCTCCATGATTTGCAGGGCGGGCGTAGGTCCCTCCAGTGCTTTGCTGTCAAACGCTCTTTGACGGCATTTACCACAGCATGCCTTGTGATATAGCTGATTGTGTATAATTTCTGTTCCTCCCCGTAAACTATGAGCACCCTGAAGGCAGGACTCATTTATACAGCCCTCGGAACAAAATCAGCCAGCATTTGAGATTAGAAGGTAATTTCAAGTTTGAAGAGGGAGGGTGTATCCCATGACACCCACAGTTTGGCCCACGGCACAGAGCAACATGAAATGAGCCACCAGGTCCGGGAAGTCTCCCGAAGACCAAGGCTCCCAGCCAGCTCCAGAGCAAAGCCAGCACCTCAGACCCAAACACCAGGTCCACCCCAATGGTCCCCACACCTGGCAGACCCCTTTGGATGCAGGATCCAGCCTGACCACGCAGACCATTCTGATTTCCAGCAAAAGTTTCACCTAACGATTTACTGTTATGTTGAACTTCTTGGCCAAATATTTCTCTCAAAAACATTATGGGGAGGCATTGCTATGTCCTGGACACTGAATTCAAATATTTCGAGGCTTCTCTGGTCATAAGATGGCATGTAATCTCCCTTCAATTCCAACACAATCGCAGGTCTTGTTTAAACAAATCCATGTTGAATTGTTCAGAAGGACAATTGTTAGGTGGAACTTCTACCTGAAATTCAAGAAAAGGAAACTCTAGCAAAGTGTGTGGAACCCTAGGGGACAGCCCATTTTTCTAAACCATTTGGGTTTTATTTCAGGGATTCCACTCCTAAGTAAAATTCAAACAATTTCCTAGAATATGACTACTAAATCGGTATTTCTCCTCCTTGGAGAGGAGCAAAGAAAAGACTAGAATGAGTAATGTGATAGATTTCTTTAGTTAACCACCTATGGAATTTGGAAGAGCCAGGTCTTAGAATGAAGGATTGAAACGATTGAAAGCTCAGCTTTTCTGCAAACTACAAACAAACACGCCTAAACAGTGGCTTTGCATATGGGTGGCCTTAACAATACATCTTGGAGAAATCTATGTGAAGAGGCTTTGT
The DNA here is from genome assembly GCA_004027475.1 of Anoura caudifer. Lineage (NCBI taxonomy): Eukaryota > Metazoa > Chordata > Mammalia > Chiroptera > Phyllostomidae > Anoura > Anoura caudifer. The sequence goes on from PVKU01008413.1 coordinate 11,531, forward strand.
CAAAATGGACAGGAGGTAGGAGCCAGGGTGGGAGGTGGGAATGGCGGGGGGAGGAGGGGGTTGACAATAAAAATATTTTTTAAAAACTCAGAGCCATTATTAGCTTTACTTTTCAAATGGCTGTTCGGAGATGTGTGGTACGAATCCATTTGGATTTGATAGCAGAGGCTTTTGGTATCAGCGCTCATGTCAACGAATGTTGTAAAGGCTCAGCCAGTTGTGAAAAGCGAGAGTGGAGAAGAGATGCTGGTCTCACGCCAGGATACGGCTGCGAAAGCAGAGCAGAACTCAGGGCCGTCCAGCGGACTGCGGGCCTAAGGATGAGAGCACCACAAAGGAGCAGGACAAAGCAGGTCCTGCTCCCACGCAGAGAGTGGAGCTGGCTGGCTGACAGATGATGCGAAATTCCATCCAGACCATTTCACTGGTGACTTCACTTTGCAGTGCAAGGACTGTGTGAGCAAACACAGGGCCGGTGTTCCATTGTTGTGGTGAACTGTACGGTACAATTTGCAATAAGTTATCATAAAAGGTTTATAGGTTATATGATTGAGTATGCTGCATTTAACATTTAATTGGGCATTTTGCCCCCACTAAATGGTCAAAATGACAGAGGCTACAAGCGGAGTTGCTTTGCTTATAAAGGTATTTGGGTTTTTTGTTTTCCTTTGTTTAATTGTCTCATTTAAAAAAAAAAAAAAAAAAAAAAAAAACATGGGTCCACCATTAACCCAAACACATACATGAGCAGCTTCCCATTTTATTTTACATGAATCACATGATAAGGAGAACTCATTTTCTCCTCAAGCCTCAGGGCCTACCTGAAGAGGTTTTTTATTGTTTTTTAGCTCAAGTTGTACATGAATTACTGAACATTTTTCCCTGCTTTTCTTCATGAAAGGTACTTTGAGAGTTGAAAACATTTCTCATTATTGCCTTTTTGTGCCTTTTTCAAAATTTTGCCAACCATGTTTATGGAAGGGTCATTACTAATGACATTTTATCAATTAAAATATAATCATTTGAATGTAGCAGTCCCCTAAAAATATAATTCTACCAAAAAAAAGATCCTACAGAATTTTCCATTTCAGATTTTACTTTAAAAAGAAAAGAATTACTTGAGAAAAATTAAGTCTGCATTACAGATTGAACTTTGTTGATTCTTTATTCATCAGTTGTAACCAGTATCCATGCACCACTAAATCTAAGTTCCACTGTGGTCTGGTTCCTTCTCATCGCTCTTGTCCTGAATCATTGTTTTGATTTGTTTTCCAGTCTTATGCTGATTTATGTTCCAGACTGACCTGTGCTGGTCCATTTCATTGAATCAGAGCTCTTGTGCTTACTGCCGTATATGAATGATATGGCTATACAGAAATATAAAGAAAAAGAATAAATTTAAATATCTCATTTTTCAAGAAAATGACTAAGGACATGGGTCCCAACCAATTTTCTATTTAAACTTACCATTTTTAAAAAACACGCTTTCTAGATCTTTGGGCTCAAAAAGTATGATTGTTGCTACATGTAGAAGTTTTACGACAAAAAAAATAAGATCACATATATGTAACTATTTAAAACTGAAGCTGTTGGTGGCAGTGATGTCTGTGTTTGCCATCAATTATAAACTCAAATTCTTCCAGATTCTTTTGCTCTGGGAAGGAGCAAAATGCCACACTTCGGGTTACGGTACACTCTCCGGCTGGCTGGCAGGTTTTTCCCACACACAACCCTCAGCTGCTTCGCTCAGTGGACGCTTGACTGTGACCTGAGGCCACTGCACTGCAGACGCTGGGCTGCCCTGTTCTGGCTGCTCCTGACACAGCTTCTCTGCTCCAATACCAGCGATGCTTCCAGAGCTCTCTGCTCTGAACTGTCTGCTTAATGATAAAGAGGTCTGACGAAGCAGTATATAGGTCACGCTTTTGTTTTAAATCTGCCTGACGGCCTCAACACAATGAGCATTTTAGTAACTGTCGCGAGCATTATGTTTGTGATACAGTCTTTCCTATATGTCAGCCCCTCAGCTGCTCTGCTAGCCGCCTGCTGAGCAGCCCGATGCCAAGAAATACACAAGAGCCACACACAGCAACTCTGTGATTCACTCAGCTTTTACCGAATGCAGGGTCGCTCAGAGGACACCATCCACACACACGAATATCCTACTCACACTCGAACGATCTAAGAGAAATAGAACACACGCACACAGCGATCAACAACAGCAGATAATGAACCCGAGTCCCAGAGTCTCAGGCTGAGGTCCCGGAGACAGCGAGGTGGGCAAGGGAGTTGTCAGCATCTTGCAAGGAAGGGTCTCCGGAGCCAGGTGGGCAGCAGGGCAGAGCCTCCAGCAGCCAATGCCGAGGGAGATCACCATGGCACGGAGCAACGTTCTGGTGTGTGGAACTTGAATGTCCCAGCAGTGGAATGGAACCTGCCTCAGTTATACCTTGAAAGTGGTGTACTCCACTTTTCTGGGTCGTTTCAGTAAATACCTTGGCAGCCCAGATGCCAAGTGGGGAATTTGCCCAGTAGCCTATGCGGGGTACATGGATGTTCTGCTTGACATCCCTGTTGGCAACTATGGAATTTCCCCAGGACCCTACCTATGGGTGGTCCTGCTCTGCAGGCATGGCTGTTTCAATCACACGTGCAGATATCTTAGATGTGTTTCCTTGCCGGATGCGTCTGCCCTGATCTAGGTAGTTTCCTCTTGAACCGAAGTGTCAGAGCTGACCGGTATCCATCTTGGTTGACATGAGTGACTCCATTGTGTTTTATGTAATTTCTGCTATCTTCACTGGCCCAATGCCATTTTATTCGTCCTGCTCTCCACAGTAATAACACGTCATTGGTGTTAGGATCATGAAATGTGTTAGATTTGTAGTGTTATTCACGCCTCACCCAGTCTAACACCCTCAGTTTACAGAAGAAGAAATTCGGGCTCAGGGGACTAAAGGGAAATATCTAACTTCTGGAAAAAATAAATTTCTTATATTACTCAGGACTCAAACTCCAAGCAAAAAACCCACTGTAAGAAAAATCACAGAGAGTGAGTTTCTGAGAGCAAGCGGCTGCTGGATAAAGGGCCCCCTCAAGCACCCAAGCCCTAAAAAGCTCTTTCATTTTTTCTTGAAATTATACCAAGAAATGGATGAATGTCAGGGATCCAGAAAAACGAACATAACACAAATGCATCAAATTCAGAGTGCACAAGCCCTCTGAAGTTCATCTATAAGTACTCTGGATTAAGATTTCCCATTCTGTAATAAGTGGTTTGATGTTAATATAATTCCATTGTATCTGGAACCGATCATTGTTTAGTTAAGGATACTTACTAACTACTTACTACTCGGTGTTTTTCTAGGAGCTTTACATGTATTTGCATATACAATCCTCCTAAAACGCCTGTATATGATTACTATTATAATCCTCCTTATACAGGTGAGGACAATGAAACACAAAGACATTAAGTAACTTGCCTAAGGTTACAGACCAACTGGTCGTGTCAAGGTAGCAAGGTTCTAATTTGGGTGGTCTAGCTCCAGAGCTGGGTAATATGATCTATAAGCATCTATAATATGACAATCATCTTGCTAACTGGACCATTTCTCTTGGAATAGCGCTGAGTGTTTGCATCACTGCCCTCCCAGGAGTCTGTTTACCCTGAGTCTACGCTCCTGTCTGGTATCCACAGCAGAATGAGGCTTCAACCCCAGGATTAGACTCATCCCATGGCCTCTGACTTACAAAGTTCAGGTCAGCTCTAGCTGGTGTGGTTCAGTGGGTTGAGCGCCAGCCTGTGCAGCACAGGGTCTCTGGTTCGATCCCCAGTCAGGGCACATGCCTGGATTGCAGGCCAGGTCCCCAGTGGGGGGCATGTGAGAGGCAACCACACACTGACATTTCTCTCCCTCTCTTTCTCCCTCCCTTCCCCTCTAAAAATAAATAAATAAAATCTTTTTAGGACTTCCAGCCAAGATGGAGGCGTAGCTGGACATGCTGTGCCTCCTCTCACAACCAAGATTAAGGACAACAAAAATATAGAACCAAAAAAAGAAAAAGAAAACCCAACCAGGACAGAGAGAAAATTGAACTGTGCAGGAGTCTGACAACAAGGATTCACCCAGACTGGTAAGAGGGGCGGAGTCAGTAGCTGGCAGAGTCGGAACCCGCGGGATAATCCGGTGGTGGTCCCAGGTGCACAGTCACTCCAGGTGCACAGGCAGTGGGCATTGCCGAACTCGGGGAGGCCCAGGGGGGTGCACAGGGTCGCAGACCGCTGACATATTTTCATGCACAGATAAACCAGGTGAAAACGGGCAGCAAGACAGAATGCACAATATAAGGCCCCAGTGCCGGGAAGTAAAGCCTAAAGGCATCCATTGAAAACACTTGTGGGGGCTGAGGTGCCGGGAGGGAGTCCCAGCCTCACAGGAGAGTTCGTTGGGGAGACCCACGGGGTCCTGGAACATGCCCAGGCCCACCCACAGGAAAATCAGCACCAGAAGGGCCCAATTTGATAGGGGAAAGTGGCTGAAGGGACTGGGATCTCAAAACAGCCCAGAGCAAGCATCACTGTTCCCTCTCGGACCCCGCCCGCACATCCAGCATCATAGCCCAGCAACTGGGCTGCCTTGCCCTGGTGAACACCTAAGGCTCTGCCCCTCACTACGTAACAGCCTGACCAGACCAAAAAAAAAAAAAAAAAGGATAGCTCAAAAGGGAGAACAGACTGGGGCCCCTGAGCTCATTCATCTGAGCGACCAGGAGGTAGTCAACCTATCAGATGCAGAGCTCATAGCACTGGTAGCCAACCTATCAGAGCACAGTTCAAAGCTCTGGTGATTAGGAAGCTCACAGAATTGGTTAATTTGGGTTGCAAATTAGAGGAACAAGTGGAGGCTACAATAAGTGAAATGAAGAAAAATGCACAAGGAACCAATAGTGATGGGAGGAAAACTGGGACTCAAATCAATGGAGTGGACCAGAAGGAAGAAACAAACAACCAAATAGAAAAGAAGGAAGAAACAAGAATTCAAAAAAAATGAGGAGAGGCTTAGGAACCTCCAGGACATCTTTAAATGTCCCAACATTCAAATTATAGGGGTACCAGAAGGGGAAGAGGAAGAGCAACAAGTGGAAAACTTATTTGAACAAATAAAGAAAAACTTCCCCAATCTGGCAAAGGAAATAGACTTCCAGGAAGTCCAGGAAGCTCAGAGAGTCCCAAAGGAGTTGGACCCAAGGAGGAACACACCAAGGCACCTCATAATTACATTAGCCAAGATTCAAATGAAGGGGAGAATCCTAGAAGCAGCAAGGGATAAGGGGACAGTCACCTCCAAAGGAGTTCCCATCAGAATTTAGAAAAAATTCTAAAATTTATATAAAACTGCAAATGACTATAAAAGCCAAAACAACCTTAAAAATGATTTCATACACTTACACTACTAGATTCTAAGACACAGATATAACCTTATAGTAACCAAGGCATTGCTGTATTTGAGTATAAAGATGGGCGAATCAATCACTGGAACAGAATAGAAGTCCAGAAAAAGACTAACACATAGACAGTCAGTTGTTTTTGATAATGCAATTTAATGTACTCCAACAACTGGGTAAACAAATGAAGAGAAAAATAAATTTCTACCACTATCTCAAATGACAAAAATTAACCATAAATTAATTTGAGATGGGTTGCAGATATAGACATAAAACTTAAAACTATAAAGCTTTTAGATCTATGTTGTCTAATATGATAGCCACTAGCCACATTAGGCCATGCAAAATTAAGTTTAAATTAAAATTTAATTTAAAATTTTATATCTCAGTCATTCTAGCCATATTTCAGATGATTAATAACCAAGATAGCTCAAAGGTATAACATTGTATAAAGCCAATAGAAATTTGATTGGAAAGTGTTATTCTACAAGACAGCACACAAGAATGTTTTCAGAAGCTTGGAACAGGCAAAGATTTCTTAAATAGGATGTAGAATTTGCCAACAACAAAATTTAAAAGTTGATTCATTGGAAAAATAAAAAAGCTAAATAAATTGATTAATTGGACTAGAACATCATCAAAAGACATTGTCAAGAAAATGAATAGACAAAGCACAGATTGGAAGAAAATATTCAAAACGTGTACATCTGGAAAAGAATTCTCTGTGCAGACTCTATAAAGAACTCCTACAGTTCAATAAAGAAGGGCAAACAAGACAATAAAAATAAAGAAAAGACTTGAGCAGACAGGTCACCAAGGAAAATATACAAATGACCAATAAATATACCAAAAAAACATGCTCAACATAAACTGGTCATCAGAAAAATACAAATGAAAACCAAAGACATCACTAGACACCCACTACGGAGGCTAAATTTAAAATGAAGGACATACACCTGATATTGATGAGGACGAGATGTTTTTGAAACTCTCAAATATCGCTGTTGGCAGGCCCAAATGACACAATCATTTTGGAAAACTTCCGGCCGTGGTGTCTGTAACATTAAACATGAAGGGGTACATTTTTGCTATCAGACTGCAGTGGCTGGACAATTCCACTTGGGTGAGTGAGAAATAAAAGTACATTTCCACACAAACGCTTCTGGCAACTTCATTAATGTTAGACCCAAACTGGAAACAACACAAAGGTTCTTTGGTAGAAGAATAAATAATTAAATTTTGGCATATTCATACAATGAAATACTACTGAACAATTAAACGGGACACACTGCTCATGTGCAGAACAACACAGATGAATCTCAAAACCTTTGATGAGATAAAGAAACCATGCCTAAAGATTGAACACTGTATGATTTCATTGGCATGAAGTTCCAGAAGAGGCAAAATAATCTACGCCTCTGGACGGAGGACATTTACTGGAAAGGGGAATGAGTGAAGTATCTGGAACGATAGAATGGTCTCCATCGAAGTCGAGGTGATGGGTTCGTGGCTAGAGGCATTTGCAAAAAATTAGTGAACTACATTTATCATATGTGTACTTCACTGCACGCAAATTATATTTTGGCTACAAAAAAAGTTCTGGAAGAATAAAAAGGTGTCAAGGTGTATCCTGAATGTGACTTTCCTCTCAGTATCTGGAGGGACTCAGCTCTAGGTATGTGTATACCCAGCCCATCTGCATCCAAGCGCCCTCCTAACAAGTTCATTATGGAATACCACACCATCAAGCTCATGGCAGAAACAGAGACCTTGCCTCCTGTGATCTCCAAAGCCTCAGCTACCACAGCCCAGCCTGTCCATGCCTCTGCCTTTGGTTTAGAGAACATCACGGATCACAAAGGGTCTGACAAGCTCAACGTGTCGTAAACCATGAGAGCTGGCTCTTCTTGCTCCAGCAGCAGTTGACTTAACTGCTAGTCATCTCGCAGATCAAAAATCTTCCTCATTCCAGGCTGGTAAACCTGAGACCAGGCCTCAGCAGACATCTTAAAGCCTGCTGTTCATCGATTTCTGTTCTTGTAGTCTGTAAACCTAGCAATAAATAAATAATCATGCTCAAACATCCACTTTGCCCTTGCTTTATTTGTTGCATTTTTAGGTGCATCTTTTGGTTTTCAAGTGGCCCCAAAACACTCACACATATATTGAACATCAAGTAGGTTGCCATGGAAACTGAGGGCAGCCACACATTGAGATTTACAGACAGGTAATTTAAGAAACCCTGGAGCAAAGGACCAGTGCTCGATGGTGTCCTGGACCCCCACCCCCTGCAAAGGAATATCAAAATGTGATAAAGCACTAAGCCTTGAAGTAAGGGATGATTATTATACAGTGAACCGTAGCTGAAAGAATAAAGCATTTTCTGCTAAATCTCCGGTTGTCAGAATATGCATTATGATACGAGTTTGTTTGACAGGAATATCAGGTCTGGGTTCTCTCTGTTTTATCTCACTAGGTCAAAAAAACATAATAATTCGAAAATCATGTATATAATTTTATTGATCCCATGGTTTATTGAACATGACAATACTAGGTGCCCTGAAAAATGGATTAATAGTGAATATAGAGAGAGATAACCATAGACTTAGAATTCAAAGAATCTTTAAAAGCAACTCACCAATTAGGATTTAGTAACCCCCGATTCCAAGGAAGGGCCCAACCATGTATATAAAAGCCCCAGTCTGGAAACTACTAATATTGCCACTGTTCCTAAACACAAAGGCATCCTTGTCAAATCATGAAAAAGTGGTTTCCTGACCTCTTTCTAAACGCATTCAATGGCATGAAGCTCACAGCCTCAAAAAGACTAATAACTATTAGTCACACTTTATAAAGTGTGACTTTTGTACGAAACTAAATTCTGGAAGGTTCGCTCTTCATTTGGTATCTCTTCTTCAGATCAGCAAAACTGAGGGAAACGTGAATTTTATCTTCTTTATCTTTCATGGCCATTTTCACAATATTAGCTTATAACACCCCCAGTGTCGAAAATCAAAATTCTTTATAATGGCATAGCTTCTCATACTCTATAAAATGTTTCCTATGAGTTGTCTGATTTTTAGACAAAATATTGTTCAATTTCAAACGTTTCATTAGAACCCTGATTCTGTGGAAATGCTAATGCCTTCTACAAGTAAATCCATAATGACACACTATCTTAGAGAGAACACAAGATTTGGAGTCAGAAGAACTCATCGTGCGTACTAAGTTTGCTGTGTGCCAATTATGTGATATTGGACAAGACAATTTCTCTAAATCTAAGATCCTTTCTTTGTAAAGTGCAGATGCTAGTCGTGTTTAACTCCTGAGTTGCTGGTTAGATTTTAAATAATATTGCATGTAAAAGCATTTTTTAAATCGTAAAGTAATAGATAATTATAATACTCAATATTTTGAAACTGAGAATTATCACTTGTTCCCACTATTTTTTCCCACTAAAAACAAGCAGTAAGCTTACATACCATAACAGTAATATAGGATTCTAGAAATAAGGAGCACGATTCGGTGATGAAGGAACATTGTGTAGTTAACACAGCTCAAATAATAATGACTGTCATGTATTGAATGCCAAATGCCAAAAAACGTACATTATATCATTTAATCCTACCACCAATTCTATGAGGTAGATCTTAGCTCCACTTTAGAGGTATTGTGAGCATATTGCTTTTATTCCCAACCTCACATCCTTGAGAGAACCACCTACTGCATCCCATGATGTCCTAGTGAAGCTTTCCATCCCAGCATCCTGACTTCCCCTGGCCATAGGAGTGGAAATGTGCAAAACTGGACCAATAAGTCCTCTCTGTGTGGATTTCTGTATGAACTTTGAGAGGAAAGGTTCCTCTCTGGGTTGCTAGGAGAAGAGGATTAGAGTCTGAAGCTGCTGGCAGTCATCTTGCTTACTGTGCTCCATGGACCTCCATGCAGAATAAAGTCAATCTGAAATGAACAGTGCTGAGTGGGACAAAGCCCCAAACGCATCATTTGAACTTAATTTAATTGAACCCAAGCATGGAGGAACCATTCTCTGGGATCCAAGTTATAAAAGCAATAAATCACTTGCTGGTGAAAACTATTTGAATTACTGTGAAAGGGTCCTGGAAGGAAATAGACTTTCCCGTGATGTAGTAACAAAGTGTCTCATGCCTAAAGCTTGTGTTAGATTCCTGAAGTAGAGCGGCTGACCTCTGTTATCTACTACTTCCCTGGCCTCTCTGAGCTTCTGTCCTCCTGACTGTATCTCTGAAGTACCACCATGTATCTGTTTCCCACAGTGAGTCAATCTGTTGACAACGCTTGATTGTTTACTTCCATAGACTTTGAGAGTGAAATGAAGGACTAAGCCCCAAGTAGTCTACTAACTGGGGACGAAAAAAAAGGAATGTATGTGCAATATGAACAGAAAAAACCATTGACTATCGGAATAAAACCAGAAGTATAATTAGAAAAGGCTCAAATTAAAACCTGTGGCTGTGAAAATTCATTTGCATTTAAGATTGCTGATGCAGGCTTCAAAGAAAAGGGTGACTACTTCTGAGCTGAAGCATCACAATGTGGACTTGCAGGCAGTCCTAGGCTCTTTGTCTTCAGAGAAATGAAGAATGGTCACAGTCGTTCATTCAATTCATGCAACAAATGTTTATTGAGCACCTATTGTGTGCTAAGCAATGTTCCAAGAACACCGCAGCTTCATGAGGCTTATATTCTAGTAGTGAAGTCAGAACATAAACAAGGCGAAGGCATAACACTGTATGTTTGTTAGATGCTGAATCACACTATGAGAAAGTTAAAGCAAGTGAAGAGTTTGAAAAAATTATTGCAATTTTGGAAACAATGACCAAGGCAGGCCTCAGTGGGATGGTGACATTTTAGCAAAATGAAAGTGAGAGAATAAATTATGTGACTATTAACAAAGAGAACATTTCCAGCAAAGGAACAAGTGCAAACATTCAGAGGTGAGGAAAAACCCCTCCAGACAAGCTCTAGAAATATCTCATGACTAGAAATGAGTACATCCCAAAAATAACAAATTACTTCCATTGAAATTACTTTAAACAATTATATACTCATGCACACACACAATCTACATGTAATTTAATTGAGGAGCCTAAACAGTATTAAAACCACTACATACACACAGGTACTTGTACTTGTAAATACTGATCTGGAAATTGTAGATATATACTTGATCTTCATCCGGTAGAAAATGAAGTGCTCTATACATATCAAATTGTAAAATCCATAGACAAAGTAAGGAAAAAGACTAACGTAAGACATGTGCTTCTCCTCACTATTAGGTACTTTGCAATTCAAAGCAGCATTAGTGAAGATACATCTTCTGGGGCTTTGTGAATCTTCGTTCAAACCTTGTACGGACATCTCGGTCGGAACTCCATGTCCAGCCATATGTCCTAGGTGTACACAGTGGCAACGGTAAAGAATACCAAAAAATGCTGAACAATATAGATTTTTAAAAATCTATAAATCCACAGTTGAACTAGCAGTTAAGAAAACAGTTTGAGTCCTGAATGCAAAAGCAATTCTTTTAATATATTTTATTGATTATGCTATTACAGTTGTCCTATTTCCCCTTTTCATTCTCCTCCACCCTGCACACCCCCTCCCACCCACATTCCTGCCCCCCCCACTTTAGTTCATGTCCATGTGTCATAAGTTCTTTAGCTTCTATGTTTCCCATGTTATTCTTGCCCTCCCCCTGTCTGTTTTCTACCCACCGTCTATGCTACTTATTCTCTGTACCTTTTCCCCCTCTCTCCTCCTCCCACTCCCCTGTTGCTAACCCTCCATGTGATCTCCATTTCTGTGGTTCTGTTCCTGTTCCAGTTGTTTGCTTAATTTGCTTTTACTGTTGTTTTAGGTGTGGTTGTTAATAATTGTGAGTTTGCTGTCATTTTACTGTTCATATCTTTTATCTCCTTTTTCTTAGATAAGTCCCTTTAACATTTCATATAATAAGGGCTTGGTGAGGATGAACTCCTTGAACTTGACCTTATCTGGGAAGCACTTTATTTGCCTTTCCATTCTAAATGAAAGCTTTGCTGGATAGAGCAATCTTGGATGTAGGTCCCTGCCTTTCATGACTTGGAATACTTCTGGCCAGCCCCTTCTTGCCTGGAAGGTCTCTTTTGAGAAACCAGCTGACAGTCTGATGGGATCTCCTTTGTAAGTGACTGTCCCCTTATCTCTAGCTGCTTCTAGAATTCTCTCCTTCATTTTAATCTTGGTTAATGTAATTATGATGTGCCTTGGTGTGTTCCTCCTTGGGTCCACCTTCTTTGGGACTCACTGAGCTTCCTGGACTTCCTGGAAGTCTATTTCCTTTGCCAGATTGGGGAAGTTCTCCTTTATTATTTGTTCAAATAAGTTTCCCACTTGTTGCTCTTCCTCTTCCCTTTCTGGTACCCCTAAAATTTGTATGTTGGGTATTTAAAAATGTCCTGGAGGTTCCCAAGCCTCTCCTCACTTTTTTTGAATTCTTGTTTCTTCCTTGTTTTCTGTTTGTTTGTTTCTTTCTTCCTTCTGGTCCACTGCATTGATTTGAGTCCCAGTTTTCTTCCCATCACTATTGGTTCCCTGCACATTTTCCTTCATTTCACTTATTGTAGCCTTCATTTTTTTATCTAATTTGTGACCAAAATCAACCAAGTCAGTGAGCATCCTGAACATCAGTGCTTTGAACTGTGCATCTGATAGGTTGGTTATCTATTTGTTACTTAGTTGTATTTGTTCTGGAACTTTGATCTGTTCTTCCATTTTTTTTTTGTCTTGACACTCCTGTTACATAATGAGTGGCCAAGCCTTAGGTGTTAACTAGGGCGGGGAAACCCAGTTGTTGAGTTGTGACGCTGTGTGTGGGGGAGGGATCAGAGAGGGAACAATGGCACTTGCTCTGCTCTCTCTTGGATTTCAGTCCCTTCCACCACTTCCCCCAAGCAAACTGGGCCCTTCTGGTGCTAATTTCCATGTAGGTGGGCTTGTGTACATTCTAGGACCCATGTGGATCTTTCCAACAAACTCTCCTGTGAGGCTGGAAGTCCCTCTGGCTGCCTCAGCCTCCACAGGTGTTTTCAATCAGTGTTTTCCATTGGTGTTTTGAGGCTTTATTTCCCAATGCTGGGGCCCTGGGTTGCTCGGTCTGTCTTGCTCCCAGTTTTGCCTAGTTTATCTGCACATGAATGTGTGACACCCAGACAGCCAGCCACCTTGCACACCTTGCTGGGTCCACCCACTGCCACCCTGTGCCAGGGGTCTGCCAGCCACTGCTTGCATGCCCAGGGTCTACCCGCTGCTGTCTTGCGCACCCAGGGTCTGTCAGCTGCTGCCTTGCACCTCTGAGGTCCACAAGCCACTGCTTTTTTTGCTGCAGCCCCTCTCCACCCAGCTGCCAGACTCCGCCATTCCTACCAGTCTGGACAAATGTGTCTATTTTAACTCCTTGGTTGTCGGACTTCCGTACAGTTCAATTTTCTGTCAGTTCTGGTTGGTTTTTTGTTTCTAAACTTTGTTGTCCTTATTTTGGTTGTGCAAGGAGGCACAGTGTGTCTACCTATGCCTCTATCTTGGCCAAAGTTGCAAAAGCAATTCTTAAGCTATCGCTGGAGAAAGCATTTGCCCTGGGGACATCTGATCATTCTTGCTAACCTAGAACCTGAATTTTAACAGCAAAATGAGGGCAGCAGCTCAGAGTATCCATTTGGGGACAGATATGATACTCCACATAAAGTTAAGATTGATGAAAAGTGACCTGTCAGAGAACAAATCAGAAGGATAATTAAGCAGCAGCTGAGACCCTCCTGAGAAGAGTGGAGTCTAAACCCTAAGCTGGGATCCCCAGCCTAGAACACCAGAGCCCAAAAAGTGTGCAGATAACAACCGGTGGCGAAAAGTGGCAGGGCTGCTCTCTGCCAGAGACAGAAGGCTGGAAGTGCAAAAGTCGCTTAAAGGGCCAACACACAAGTTTTCATTTGCTGTCACTTACCCAGGGTTCCAATAAAGGCCGGAGAACAGTGAGCTGAGGACGTCTGAGGAGAGATTGGTGATGGAAACTTTGAGGAGAGAGTAGCTGCAGGAAATGGTGCTGAGTCATCCCCCAAATGGCAGCAACCATCTTGCTCTGTAGAGTTTATACTACAGCTTATTTCTCTCCTTCCTTATAATAGTCTGAAACTCTTTATACCCCTATTAATACTTGTTCATTTGCCATTGATACTGAGATTACGGGGGGAGATATTTTTGAGGAAGTAGGATTGCTCCCTGGGCTTTGTGGTTTTCTTCTGACAACACTTGCACAATAGCATACAAGACATGGTGGGGAGAGTAACCCTCAGTCACCTTCAGTCAAGCAGCTGGAGGGAAGGACTCACCAAAAAATGACCCAACAACAATCAAAAACCAAATACACCCAGAGATGCAATATAAATGGCATCTCAAGAAGAGTAACTTCAAGAGATCAAGGAGACTGCACCGCTGAATCTACAGGTCTCCTATGACAGATGTTCACACCACAAACTCAAGGAATCAGAACAGATCAATTTAAGAGGAGAGGCTAACAAGAGAGTCTCACAAACGATGAGAAGACAAAGAAACAAACCCCAAACAAAAGGAAAAGAGGAAGCCTCAGAAAGAATACTAAATGAAATAGAGTCAAATCAACTATCAGATATTGAGTTCAAAGCAATGGTTATCAGGAAGCTCAATGAGCTCACAGAGAATTACCAAAAACTACAGGGGAAACTGCAATGAACTCACTGCAAACTATATCAACATGAAAAAGGAAATAAAAATTATCAACAATGGCCAAGAGAAAATGAAGAATACTATTTCTGAACTGAAGAACACAGTAGAAGGAATCAAAAGCAGGCTGGATGAAGCAGAGGATCAAATCAGTGAGCTGGAGGACAGGGGAGAGAAAACACCCAGAAAATGCAAGAAAAGGAAAACAGACTCAAAAGAACAAAGAGGTATTAAGGCAACTACAGGACAACATAAAACATAATAATATCTGTATAATAGGGATACCAGAAGGAGAAAAACAAGGGGTAGAAAACCTGTTTGAAAAAAGTAATGATGGAAAACTTCCCTAATTTGATGAGAGAAAAAGTCACACAAATCTAGGATGCACAGAGGGTCCCAATCAAGAGGAACCAAAGAGGCCAACTCCAAGTCACATCATAATTAAAATGGCAAAATTCCAAGAGAAAGAGAGAATCATAAAGGCAACAAAGAAGAAACAGGAAGTAACATACAAGAGAGCCCCAATCAGACCAGCAGCTGATTTCTCAATGGAAACACTCCAAGCCAGAAGGGAATGGCAAGAAATATTCCAAGTAATAAAAAAAAGCCTGCCACCAAGACTACTCTACCCAGCAAGCCTCTCTATTAAAATGGAAGGCCAAATAAGGAATTTCTCAGACAAAAGAAGTCTAAAAGAATACACCTCCTCCAAACCAGCACTACAAGATATGCTAAAGAGACTGCTTTAAGAAAAGGAATAAAAAGAGTGAGAGAGAGAGGAACACAGGTATGAAGGAAGTAAAATAGCAATGAATAAGTACCCATCAATAATAACCTCAAATGTAAATGGTTTAAATGCTCCAATCAAAAGACACAGAATAGCTAAATGAATAAGAAAGCATGACCCACACATATGCTGCATACAAGAGACCCACCTCAGAACAAAAGACCTATACAGGCTGAAAGTGAAGGGTTGGGAAAAAATATTCCAAGCAGATGAACAGGAAATAAAAGGCAGGGTAGAAATACTCATATCAGACAAAATAGACTTCAAAAAAGGGGCCATAAAGAGGCCCAGAAGGACACTTCATAATACTCAAGGGAAGAATCCATCAAAAATACATAAACATTATAAATATTTATGCACCCAAAATAGGAGCACCCAAATATATAAGGAAAATCTTGGAGGAATTCAAGAAAGATATTGACAGCAACATAATTATAGTAGGGGATTTTAATACACCACTGTCAACAATAGATAGATCTTCCAAGCAAAGTATCAGCAAAGAAATTGCAGAGATGAACAATGTCCTCGATCAAATGGACTTAACTGATATATAGAGAGCCTTTCATCCCAAAGAAGCAAAATACACATTCTTTTCAAATGCACATGGAGCATTTTAAAAGATAGACTACATGATAGGACACAAAACAAGCCTCAAAAATTCAAGAAAATTGAAATCATATCAAGCATTTTCTCTGACCACAAGGGACTGAAAGTATAAACCAACCTCAAGGAAAATGTTCAAAAACACTCAAATTCATGGATACTGAATAGCATGCTATTAAATAATGAAGGGGTTAAGAATGAGATCTTGGAAGAAATAAAAAGTTTTCTGGAAACAAATGAAAATGAACACACAACAGTCCAAAACTTATGGGAAACAGAAAGGCCATACTGAGAGGGAAGTTCATAGCAATACAGACCTACCTAAAAAAGACAGAAACATTTCAAATAGACAATCTAACCCTACATCTAGAAGAACTGGAGCAACAACAACAAACAAAGCCCAGAGCAAGTAGAAGGAAGGAAATAACCAAGATCAGAACAGAATTAAATGATATAGAGACTAAAGGAACAATTCTAAGGATCAATAAATCTGGGAGCTGGGTCTTTGAAAAGTTAAACAAAATTCATAAGCCTTTAACCATATTAATCAAGAAAAAAAGAGAGAGGACCCAAATAAACACTAAGAAATAAGAGAGAAGAGATAACAATTGATACCACAGAAATACAAATAATTGGAAGAAATAACTACAAAGAACTATATGCCAAGAAATTTGAAAAACTAGGTGAAGTGGACAAATTTTTAGAAAAATAGAATCTTCCAAAACTCAATGAAGAAGAAGCACAAAACCTGAACAGATCAATAGCAGCAGATGAAATTGAAGCAGGAATCAAGAAACTCCTGACACACAAAAGCCCTGGACCAGTTGGTTTCACAGGAGAATTCTATAGAGCATTTAAGGAAGAGCTAACCCCTATCTTTCACAGACTATTCCAAAAAGTCCAAAATGATAGAAAACTCCAAAACTCTTTTTATGAAGCCAGCATCATCCTAATATCAAAACCCGAAAAGACACAACAAAGAAAGAGAACTTCAGGCCAATATTGCTCATGGACATAGATGCTAAAATTCTCAACAAAATATTGGCAAACCGCATCCAATAATACATTAAAAAGATCATACACCATGACCAAGTGGGATTCATCCCAGGATGCAAGGATAGTTCAATATTCGCAAATCAGTAAATGTAATACATCACATAAACAAAAGCAAAGACAAAAATCACATGATCATATCAACAGATACAGAAAAAGCATTTAATAAGGTACAGCACCCATTTATGACAAAAACACTCAGCAAAGTGGTAATAGAGGGAGCATTCCTCAACATAATAAAGGCCATATACAAGATACCTACAGCCAACATCATACTCAATAGGCAAAAACTAAAAGCCTTCTCACTAAGATCAGGAAAAAGAGAAAGGTGTCTGCTATCACCACTTCTATTCAACATAGTATTGGAAGTCCTAACCACAGCAATCAGACAAGAAAAATAAATAAAAGGCATCCAAACTGGAAGCAGGATGCAAAATTGTCATTGCATGCAGATGACATGATAGTGTACATAGAAAATCCTATAGACTCCACCAAAAAACTACACAACCTAATAAATGAATTTGTCAAAACAGCAGGATACAAAGTCAGTATTCAGAAACCAAAGGCATTTGTGTGCACCAGCAATGAAATATCAGAAACAGAAATCAATGAAAATATCAGAAACAGAAATCATCTGATATAGCAACAAGAAAAATAAAGTATGCAGGAGTAAACCTAACCAAGGATGTAAAAGACCTTACTCAGAAACTATACAACACTGAAGAAAGAAATTAAGGAAGACACAAACAAATGGAAGCATATACCATGTTCATGATTTGGGAGAATTAGCATCATCAAAATGTCCATAATACACAAAGCAATTTATAGATTCAATGCAATCCCTATTAAAGTACCAATCACATATTCCACAGATTAGAGTAAACAATTCAAAAATGTATATGGAACCATAAATGACCTCAAATGCCTGCAGCAATTTTGAGAAAGAACAACAAAGGAGGAGGGATCACAATACCTGATATCAAACTGTATTACAAGCCCACTGTAATCAAAACAGTCTGGTACTAGCATAAGAACAGACACATAGAACAATGGAGCAGAATAGAGAGCCCAGAAATAAACCCTCTATGGTCAATTAATATTCAACAAAGGAGGCATGAGCATAAAATGGAGTAAAAATAGCCTCTTTAACAAATAGAGTTAGGAGAGCTGGACAGCCACATGCAAAAAAAAATGAAACTCAATCATCAACTTATACCATACACAAAAATAAATTCAAGGTGGGTAAAAGACTTAAATATACATCGTGACACCATAAAAGTCCTAGAGGAGAACATAGGCAAGAAAATCTCAGGTATCCCATGCAAAAATATTTTCATCATTATGTTCCCTAAAGCAAGAGACATAAAGGAAAGAATAAACAAATGGGACCTCATCAATATAAAAAGCTTCTGCACGGCTAAAGAAAACAGCAATAAAATGAAAAGAGAACCAACCATATGGGAAACATATTTGCCAATGATAGCTCAGACAAGGGTTTGATCGCCAAACTATATGAAGAACTCACATGACTCCGCTCCAGGAAGACAAACAACCCAATTTAAAAAATGGGCAAAGTACTTGAACAGACACTTTTCCAAGGAGGACATACAGAGGGCCCATAGATATATGAAAAGATGTTCAGCATCACTAGCCATCATAGAGTTGCAAAATAAAACCACAATGAGACACCACTGCACACCGGTCAGAATGGCCATCATAAACAAAGCAACAAACAACAAGTGTTGGAGAGGTTGTGGAGAAAAGGGGACTCTAGTGCACTGTTGGTGGGATTGCAGACTGGAGCAACCCCTGTGGAAAACAGTATGGAATTTCCTCAGAAAACTGAAAATGGAACTGCCTATTGACCTGGCAATTGCACTGCTAGGATTATACCCTAAGAACCCTGAAACACCAATCCAAAAGAACCTGTGCACCCCAATGTTCATAGCAGCACAATTCACAACAACCACGTGCTGGAAGCAACCTAAGTGCCCATCAGTAAACAAATGGATTCAAAAACTGTGGTACATTTACACGATGGAATTCTATGCAGCAGAAAGAAAGGAGCTCCTACCCTTTGCAACAGCATGGATGGAACTGGAGAGCATTATGCTAAGTGAAATAAGCCAGTCAGTGAAAGACAAATACCATTGGATCTCACCTATAAGTGGAACCAAATCAACAAGACAAACAAGCAAGCAGAATATAAACAGAGACATTGAAATTAAGAACAAACTGACAGTAACCAGAGGGGAGGTGAGAGGGAATAATTGGGGGGAAGGGTTTTCAGGAACATCTGTAAATGACACATGGACAAAACCAAAGGGGATTAGGATTGAGCGTGGGAGGTGGGGATGACTGGGGTGGGGGGAGTGGTAGTGATGGGAAAAAGGGGACAACTGTACTTGAATAACAATAAAAAAAGAAAGAAAATGAGAAAAATAAATAAATCACAGTCATCATCTTATTTGATGACTCATTAAAAAATAAATGAAATATTGTAGATACCAAAAAAAGAATAACAGTATAAATTTTTAGAGAATTTGGATTTCTCTAATTCTAAGATTAAGAAATGAATTTCTGTTCATATTAGAAACAAAACATAAAACCATTTGAAGATAACAGAATCAAAGCCTAAACAATAAATGTTATAATTTATGGGAGTCAATAAACATGATGTGTTATATTTTATTATTACATTTATTGATAACACTGGTTAATAAAAACTAAATTAAATTAATAAATAAGAAAGATGTCTGGCTGCCGCTTTGTGGTAGACCATGGAGGGTTGTACCTAGAATGGTCTGGGAAGATGTGCTCTTGTATATAAATTCAAAACAAAATCTGGTAGACTACCTAACCCCAAAATAAGTATCATTCTTACACCAAGTTCAAAATTTCTCTTGGGTGCACATATCTTCTGCTTTTGTTTAAGTGTAGATCCTAGAAATTGATGAAATGAAGAGCTGGACTCTACCTTGGAGGCACATGATGAAAATCTCTCTTAGGAAAGACGGTTAGAATTAATTCATTCTGGAGTCCTCCAGTCTGCCCCAGTAAACAACTTCCTGTACGTGCAGGGTAGGATCTTTTTTTCCCCTTCTTTCCCTCATTATCCTCCTCCCCATTCCCCTCTGGTCACTGTCAGTTTGTTCTTTATTTCAATGTCTCTGACTGTATTTTGCTTACTTGTTTGTTTTGTTGATTAGGTTCCACTTGTCCGCGAGATCCTATGGTATTTGTCTTTCACTGCCTGGCTTATTTCACTTAGCCTGATGCTAAGGATCCTTTTTTAATATTAACGTCTTCCCAGCTGTATTTCCCCATTTGACCTTCAGACTCTCCAAAACTCCACACATGCCCAAGCAGTTAGGCTACTTTGGCATGATTGTCTTAATCTGTCTAAGTCACTATAAAAGAATACTGTAGGCTGGCCGGCTTATAAATGGCAATCTATCCGTCACTGCTCTGGAAGCTGGGAAGTCCAAGGTCAAGGCACTGACAGATTCAGGGTCTGGAGAGGGCCTGCTTACTGGTTCATAACGGTGGTCTTCTCACTGTGTCCTCACCTGAAGGAAGGGGTGAGGGAGCTCTCTGAGGTCTCTTTATGTAAAGCACGCTAATTCCATTCCTAAAGATTCCCCGCATGAGCTAATCACCTCCCAAAGGCCCCACCTCCCAATACCATCGAATGGGTTTCAACATATGAATTTGGGGAAGACACAAACATTCAGTGCGTGGGATCTTCAAGGCTTCTTAGCTTTGACTTCTAAAGGGAAATGGAGAGAAATTGGAACTTGGGGCAAACTTCTGGGGGGGAAATCAACATGAAAGAGAATGACACTTATTGTCGCGTCTCCATGATGTTTGTCCAGACTGGGAAGGGAACTGGGGGACGGCAACAGGAAGAGAGTAATGGAAATGAACATGCTGCTGAGCTTGGAGGGTGGAGGACTCGGTGCAGGGCTACTCAGAAAGCAGATGCAAGCAACTAGGGGTTGCGCAGGACAAGCTGATAGCTCCGTCCGTGCTCAGGTGAGTCTGAATATAACAGACAACTGACCTTCTCACTGGCCTTCTGATAGGACTTTCCTCTCGTAGCAGCCAGTACGCCTTCAGATCAGCAGTCTCCGTGTTCTGAGAATTTCCCCCGCTCCCAGCTGACTTATTCCATACGGACAAAATGCTAAATGCATGTTTTGCTATATGCCAGAGCCAAGTAAGTCAGAGAGAAATAAGGAGGGCAGTGTCCTAGACACTTAGTGATCTATCTGATGAGGACACAGCTGCAGAAAGTACCACCAGGTATTTGTCTGGTAGGAGCAGAGTCTATAAAGAGTCAGTGCCATTCTCCCCCGACTGGGGTTCCTACCACAACCCTCCCCTCACTTGCCTGTGCCAAGAAAAACAGTGTTATAACAACAAACACGTACCATGCTACAGAGCATACGGAAGGTTCTCTCATGGATAACTTCACATTCACAACTCTGAGAGGCAGGTCAAGTCCTACCGTTATCCTCAATTCGCAGATGAGTGAAACAGAGGCTGTGAGAGGTTGGGCAGTTTACCCCAGAGCGCAAAGGCAGAACAAGGTGGCGGAACCAGGACTCATCTGGTCTCAGGGTGTCTCTTCTCCGAGGTTCCACTGCTCCTTCACGGCCACTCTGGCCATGCTCTGAGGCTGCTCCCTATGGTTTCAGGGGCACTTACAGGCCTTTCCTCCTGACATGTTCCTTTCCAGACCTTTTTTAGGTTCCAGAACTCCCAGTCTTAGCGACAGTCCTCTCAATTTACGCAAAGTCTCCAGGAGCCCCTTGGTAAAAGGAAACCATACATAGCTCACTCATTTAACCCAGACTCCCACAAGACTTCCACAAGACTTGACTACTGCTTAAGAAAAGTAAACAAAAAAACAGGCAAAGTAGTTTGTGTGGAGTTGAGGCTCAATAAGTACTTGGGGGGCTGTTCTTCAGTTAAAAAAATTCAAGGATGTTTACACCCCTTGCTTTCAAATAAATAAATAAATAAATAAATAAATAAATAAATAAAGTGGCCGTGAGAACCTGCAATCGGTAGCCTAAAGGAAAACAGTTTGCCCACCTTAACTCTGCTGCTAGCAGCAAAATGCTAAAAAAGATTTTCACTGAAATTGTTAAATTCACCAGGACTCCTAGCTCTGCAGCATACAAACATAAAGGGTAATTGACCCTGGGAATACATAGACCTAGGTTAATATCGAATGAACAACAACGGAGGAGCAGAACTTTCTGCTCAGCTCACACTGAAAACATGAACAATAAGCTGAGAAAATGAAATAAATCGAACCAATGGTTACCCAGTACAAACAAGGCTTTTAAAATGTCACAAGAAAAATACACTTTAATAACAATACATGAAAACTACATTGAGAAATTAACTGAGCACCCTGTGGAAAAACAAACTGCTTGCATAGAAAGTTGAGATCATTTTTTATGATAAATTCTCCGCCCCTGGCAGGCAGATGGCTATCTCAGGCTAACTGGGGCAAAGGTCATGGACTCCAAATGGTACAAACACAGTAATTTCCATAATCTTACCCCTCACCCCCACACCCATAAATATACACACAGCTGTGGCCAGACGTAAACATTACAGGTTTAAATCAATGTAGATGATCGTGCAAAGCTATCAGTTCACATAGCCATTCTGCTCCATAGCGTTTATTAAAACACGTTTGTTTTTGTTGTTTGTTTCAAATTGAGGACACCCACTGGAGACTATTTTGATGATCACCACTTTTGTGGCATTGCCGAAAAGAAAAGTTCCTAACTACAGCAGTTGTGATAAAACATGTGTTAAGAAACATTTGTTTTACAATGGATTTGGGGTAAACAGAGCTGTTTATCATGATAAAGGAACTGTTGGAAGTGGAAAGAGTATGCATGGGGAATGATACAGCTGCCTTCATATGCACAAGTGCTTTAGAAGTGGAAATCAAGCTGTTCCAGAACCCCAAGGGGCAAAATTAAGATTAAGAAAAAAGCAGATGGGAAACATAATTAGTCTGATTTAGATTTCTAATAATCAAAGCTGTCTAAATATGGAGGGGGTCAATGCCTTGAGACTCAATGATTATACCATAACTGGGATTATTCGAGCTGGGCCAGGTGACCACTTAGCAAGGATGTCGTTAGTTATCTGAGGACATTACGCTTGTTTCCAACACCCTGAGTCTACGCTTCTAGAGTCTACAGAGCTCAGAGCCACGGAAGTTAGAGTCCCTGGTAAAACGCAAAAGG
Source organism: Anoura caudifer (assembly GCA_004027475.1). Taxonomy (NCBI): domain Eukaryota; kingdom Metazoa; phylum Chordata; class Mammalia; order Chiroptera; family Phyllostomidae; genus Anoura; species Anoura caudifer. The sequence continues at coordinate 34,472 of PVKU01008413.1, forward strand.
CCATAAGAATATGAATGGTGCTGGCAGGAAAATTGGCCATGGCTGTTCTCTGATAATAATCACGGAGACATCAAATAGAAAAAAAGTCCAAATTATCTGTTTATGATAGAATCAGAATTCCAATTACAGTTTATGACAAAACTGGTGAACGTAAGGCCATAGAAGAAAACCTAGAAGTTTTTGGTGAGGGACACTTCAAAGCAGTAAAAAGAAATTGAACACCACTGATTTCCTGGTTTGGTAAAACAAGAAAGTAAAAAATCATTAGTAGGGATTCTATAAAAGGGAAAAAAAGAGGTATAAGGTGTAAAGCTAAAATGGTGTAGTTGTTAAATTTAAGATGATGCCATTTCTGAAGATTTTAATTATTTTAGTGAGTCCCAAGCAACCTCAGCTTATAGCTTCATTGTTCTTTCCCTTCTTTCTTTAGCATTCTGCCAAAGTGATAACGGTGTAACTGATGTGTAACTTACACCTGTTAACAGGTAGTTGACTACTAACAGGCAGCTATGTGTTGAAAAGAAGTGTGGAAGGTAATTTAAAGGCTGGGGGTGAGGGGCTGTCATCCTCATCCTAATATCATGACTTACAAGCCTGTAGTCACCAGGGTAAGGCCAGGGAACCGGTGGAACCAACCAGAATCAGGTCTCCAGCACCCGGAAGGTCAGTGGGATTAACCAGTATAGGATGAGGCAAAACATTTCTGGGAGTGGAAATCAGGAGACAGGAAGTATATAGGCATTGAGTATATGCAGGTATGAGCCACTGTGATAAACACTGTATACTGTTAACTCATTCATTCTTCACTTCTACCCTGATAAGAAAGTATTAATATTCACTTTTCATGGTTACTCTAAGTGAAACTGAGACCCATAGAGATTCCATATGCCCAGTTGCATGGCCAAAACTCATAACCTTTCCATACATCACACTCACAAAATGTGTTCAGGCAAAAACAGATAAAGGTACGTGGCACGTGATGCCAGAGACAGGAGCCCGGTGGCAAAAATTAATCAAGCAACAATGGATAAAAATGATGAGCCACGTGGGGTGGGGGTGGGAGTGCAGGGGAGGGCTGAGAGCGTGTGAAAGTCACAGCCAGACAGTCCACCTGAACTCAGCCGGAAATCCAGGAACCAGAAAGGTATGAAACCCCATGGGAAGAAGATGGAAGAATGAGGAAGCGAGTCTGTTCTTGAAAAAGAACCTTAGACAAAATTCTAAAACTTTGGGCATCATCACTATACTCTTGTCTTGTATTCTTTGTTCTTGTTTATTAGGGGTTTTGATCTCCCTAACCGAGGGGAAGAAGGAGCTTTTGGCTTCCTCACGTCTTTCTCCGTTCTGGCCCCATCAGCACTGCAATGTGGTTAGGAGCTGTCCAAGGTCAGGTGCGTACGGAGGTAACAACTGAAATGAAAAGACTGGAGACGTCACCACGGTTTCTTGTTCTCAAATTTTAGAAGATTTATTTTTCCATAGAACCCATGGATTTCCTCACAGTGAGTGACCCACAAGTCATGGGGATCATTTGAACAAGAAGAAAAGGGGGAAAAAGACAAAATAAGCAAGAAGAAACAATCTGCTATCCTGCAGACAGCAGCTGGCAAGGTCAGATTTAGTCATTCTTGTCAACTTTTTGTATTTGAATAAAGGCCCTAGTTTAGTAATTTCCCACGTGAAAAAACAATACCTTAAAACTAAGCAAGTCAAAGGATATAAGATGCTCTTAAAGAATACAGTAGTTACCACAAATACACTAGACTGTAATTATGTTCTCAGAAATATGTCTGTTCAAAGAAGTCATTTATATATGTGATCATACGACCGGAACTGAAGCAGGAATCAGTGAGGCTGGTCAACATGCAAATGCTATTTCTACCAGGTCGTTCCAATAAACTTTACCAAGTGAGGTTAAGTATCCCAGAGGAAATGCCTCTCCTATTTCCCTAACACATATCAAACATCTCTACTTGCATACAGGTGAGATAATCTCAATATCCATTGCAATTCATCACTCCTAAAAATTAGACTTGGTGTCTTTGGACTTTGTTTTTAAGGTTGGACATTTTTATAGTTACTATATCTTACTACAAGCTAGGTAGAACTCATTTACATCTGTGTTTTTGTTAACACTCAGTTCCACTGGCAACTGAGGCTTATTCATTTTTATCATGTCCCTGAGACCCTTACAAATATTTGTAGAAATTATTGGATGGATGAGTGGATAGATGGGTCTTGCCTGATAACCTGGGCCAACTTTGGTCGTTATCATTCTTCTGCTGCTCCCTTCCTTACCTCCCCAAACTTCTGGGCCAGGTCAAATCCCCTCACTACATGTCGCTAAACTTCCTGAACTTCCATGATTGCCTAGAGATACCTGCCCTCCCTGCCAGATTGTAAGATTACTGAGATAACCACCATCGGTCTTCTTTACCGCCGTGGCTCCAATGCCTACCTCATAGCAGGTGATCATTAAATAATTTTAAAAACAACGAGTGATTGGATGAATTCTGTAAAGTCTGCCCTGCTATCCCTGCTCTATTTAGGATAAAGCACTCAGTGTACTCAATTCAATATTGCAACTGCAAAAGACTAAGTGTGTTATCATTTTGTGATATAAGACACAGACACATACATGCACATACACACACACAAAGCTGATGAGAGCATAGTTTATAAAAACTGCCTCACAGTGGCATCCTAAAGATGAATCATATTTAGTCTAGCCATCCTCAGATCCCACAAATTGGTAGGTTGTGGATACCTTAAAAAACACCACAAACATCTAAAGCATCAGAAAGAGTAAACAAAACTCAGTCTTGCTTACTAATGTGGGAGAAGCGAAAGAGACCTCTCACATACTTACTGAATAGCTAATTGTTTTCTAGTTACTCCTGTTTTATCCTCACCTGAGGACATTTTCTCATTGCCTTTGGAGAGAGAGAAACATCCATGCAAGAAAGAAACTTGGATCCATTGCCGCCCCCCCCCCCCCATTCTCCCAGACCAGGGATCATACATGCCTGCCCCAGGGACCAAATGAGCAATGTAGGTTTCTGCCCTGACTGAGAATTGAACCCATAACCTTTTGCTTATAGGAAAATGCTCCAACCAAAGAAGCCACACCAGTCAAGGCTGTTTTCTGGTTACTCTTGAGTTAAACAGAATGAGCTGAACATACATTATTTCCCAATCTCCATGATTTTACTGGAGAAAACCAAATAGCATTCGATAGTTGAATCATACATCTAACTTCCCTTTACTTCATTCCCTGCCTACTACATCACTCAAGGTGCAACCAGGAAAACAGAAGGCAGTACAGATATTTATTTAAAGTACAGGAATTTAGTACAGGAAATAGGTTACAAAGGTATTGCAATTGGAGAAGGGACGCTCACTGGAGACCTAGGACCTCGGGCACTTGAGGGAAAGTGGAACAATGCAAGAGCCTCAGAGAGAAGCCACCCCAGGCTAAGACTGATGAGAAAACATCCCCTCCTGTCCTCACTCTGCAGAGCCTGGATCGCAGAAGTCAGCTCCCATGCAGTACAGAGAAGGAGAGACACCAAGGACCCACTAGCACAGTCACCTGCAGCCTACTGCGGATTTGCCTGCCCAGGTAGTTTCGGGGTCACTGAAGCAAATGCCTCAGTGTTCCAACAAGTGCTTTCTCAGTGGATATTAGCAAATTCACATTTTGATATAAAATGTTTTATTGTTGCTAAGAAACCTCTTGGAAAGCTGTTGTTCTTTACCTTTATTATTTTGTATACATTTCACATTTAAAGTTTCTGTTTCAAAATGACAACACTAACCTGTGCAATGTTACTATGTAAAAGGCATGCTATAAAAATATACTGAGTTTTAAAGATTATTTATTATAGATAAGAGCCAAAGAATTTGGTATTGCTTGTGATTTTGCGTCTTCAAAGTGGAAAGTGTGGGTATAGCTGAGATCTAAGGAAAGAACAGATAAAGGAGACGCATATTAGATACAAAGAGATGGAATGCTGAGAACTTCTCTGACAAATTTATGACAGTAATAATCTTCTTGGAAAACAAAAATCTTTCTTAAAGCATGCCAAAAGTCACCACCATCGAAAAGTTCTCACAGGAACTTAAATCGCTTAATTATTAAGAAAAGAATATTTGGGACTATACGACTTATGTATGCTCAAGACCTGTCCAGCACACATTAAATATTCATTTGGATTGAGGAGCTCCACCACTCCGTACGAAGCCCTAACTTGCTCATGGTCCTATTCCTTGGGTCTGTGACCTCATCAGATCACACAAGCCAAGTAAGTGCCAGCCCTGGCCACCACTGTTTGGGTGCTGCCTGCCCTACTTGTGGGAAACCTTGGTATGGGGGGCTGAGGGGACCCGATGTCATTTAGTGCTTTGTCTTTCCTCCTACAGCTGATCTTTCCAATCCAGGAGCCATTTTCTTTCAAAACACCAGAGACACTGTGCTGTCATTGAAACCACAGGAAGCCTCTTGGCTGTGCCTAGTCCTGACTCTGGCAGATAAGCTCAGTCTTGTGAAGCATGTGAAATTCAGAGTCCTCAACCCCCCTGCCCATGAAGGACCCTCCAACAATTTTCCTGTGATTAAGAATGGCCAAACTACCACAGGGGAAATTACGTTCTCACTCCCTCCATCCCCACCCCCTGTGGTTTTCAATGCATTAGATCTTTTCTGCTTTAAAAAGTTAGATCAAGTCATGCATTTATGCACTAATAACCTGCTACTATGTTCCCTCCCCGGAGGGCAAAGTGGAGGGCAAAAAGTCTCAGCACTGTCCTCAGACGTGCCTGCCCCTTACTCAATAAACCCAAGACCAGTTCTGAGCTTTCAACCCAGTAAGATTTGTCCTTCCTCGGTAGGGAAGAGTTCCAGGATCAACGCCCAAAGAGCTAAGCTTCCAGCTGCTACTCACAGAGGATTCCCTAAAAAAGAGCAGTAATGACAGCGTCAGTCATCTCTGCAGGGGCAGGAGAACCGAAGTAGCTGCCGCGCGCAGCAGTGTGTCCCCCGGCCTGGAGGAGCAGGAGCTGTCAGTGGCCCCGGGGCCACCTGAAATGATCCCTGCATCCCTGAGCTTGGCGTGCCCGCAGGTGCCACCTGTAGGAGGCCAACAAAGCCAGAGCAGTTTCCCCTACTCCCTCTGGATACAGGATAACCTCTAATACATCCAAATGGGCTAACCTAGAATCCCCGTGCTCTGCCACCATTTCACTTTGGAATAGTTTAAATAGCACTTGCAGGAGTCTAAAAGTTGTCTTCTAAGAAACCCACCAATTCCGGTCAATTCCTAGTCATGTTGTGGGGGGGTTCAGAAATCCATCACATTTAATGTGCAAACGAACAAATTAATACTCTGGATAAAAGACCAGAAAAGAAAATCATGGCGGTGGTGTCTCAAAGTACTCTCCTCCCCTAAAATTCAGATTAACTTTTTAAAAACGCCTTTTAAAAATGGACTGCCTATCTTTGAAACAGAAAAATAATGAGATCTGGCTTTTCCATCCTAATACTCTTTATGAAACCAAAACATTGTATTAGAGAATGAATTAATTTGTTATTCGATTACTTATGTACTGACGCAAACCTTCTAGATTTTCCCCAAATATCCAGATTTCTATTATTTCAGGTGAGAACAAATTTGAATTATTAATTTGCCTTCTTCGGCCCCTTCAGGATGTTGTGGGACCGTCCTGTGGCGGTATAAGTCTTCATAGCGCGCTCCATGTTTCAGAGTCTCTTCCGGTGGGACAGACACACATTGGGGCTTGTCTTTCTAACCACCCTGTACGTCACAGTGAGAGTACCCTCTCCCACTGCTTCCCACTGTGGTCACCTGGATGGCTGGAATAACAAGGTGCTTGAGACCATCTGAGGGATGTGGGAGCTCATTTTGAAAATTTAACAATTTGTCCTAATTTCAGTTTAAATAAAAATGATTTAAGGATGGAGATGATTTTCTTCTCTTTCTTTGAGGATCCAATTATACTAGACTGCAAAATGTTGGTATACTAGACTGCAAAATGATAATGAGTGTTTCTAAAGGAAACACTCATTTTCTGTGAGGGAGAGAGAGACAAAGAGACTGAATTATGTACACCAACCAACAGGCTCAAGGTAGGATGGCAGGGACCAGTGATGAATTTGCATTTTTATTCCAGCTTTGCAAACAAATGATTGGAAAAGGAAAGGTTTTCAGTTAGAAATTCAAGTAATATCCACCTAAGGAGACATTAGACAAGGCATCTTTATCATCCAAAAGAGTGAAAAAAGACTATAAAAGAATATTAAGTGAACATGATTTGACAGAGTCAGAAAGATCAAGAAATGGTGCTCGTGCAATTCCAGAATGTTTGAATCATTCATCTTCTCCTTGAAAAGGTGTCAATTGTAATAAACTTCACCAGAGCTTTTCACACTAAGGTAAGTAATGGAGCATTATACTGAAATAAAAACTAAAATAACACCCTTGGACAATCACCTTCTTTAAGTTGTTTTTAACAAAGAAATTACATTTTTAAATTAATAATTCTAATATATTTAACATTTTAGGCACTGATATATCTAAGAATTATCACTCCATCACTTTGTTAATAGAAACTTGGAAGCAAACATGGTTTCTAATAACAAAGTAAGAATCTAAGTGAAAAAGCAGATGCTAGACGGCACACAAATGCATAAATCTCAAAAAATCTGCCTCTAAAATTCAGAAACCGAGTAAACATCTGTTTTGCTGGCTGGCCGGCCGCCAGCCGCCTTCCTAACTGGCGATCTATGCCTTTACGTCCTGTAAAAATAATCAAGTAGTAAGTCCAACTGTGCCTTCCAGCTCCTCTAATAATTGAAGGTGCCAAGGACTCAGAAGTTTGTTATCAAAACGCTTCTAACCTGGGACCTTAGTTGGACTGGCTGCACCTACCCAGAAGTGATGCAGAGGTACTGGGCACGTCACAGGGAACGGACAGCTCAGTGAGCCGTGGCTCCTGGTTGGGTGTTCTCCTTGTCACAAGGCCACCCTGAGTTTTCTCAACTCCCTCCTCTGCAAAGGCAGTCAGATGAAGCAGAGACCTGCATGAACCAGTCCTGACTCTGTGAGGCTCACTCTCCTGTATGAAAATGAAACATGTCCAAACCGCAGATGCTGACGGAATGAAAAGAGCAAATTCATCTCCTTTTGCTTAGATCACCCTAATCAATAAGACAAAACATACCTACATAGTTCCACCTCATGGGTAAGAAAAGGGAAGGAAGAAAGAAGACCACAGTTCTGTGACACCCAATCAAGTGTCTAATGAATAAAGTGGGGAGAACATCCTATCTATACGATGCACTAGTCCACTGAGGAGTGGGGTGCTCCATTAATCCACACTATAAAAAAGAATTAGACTTGCTAAGAGAAGGACCTATTCTACATCATCATTTAATTACCAACATGTCTCCATTTTCAATCATACTTCTATCATTTCAACGGACACACACCACTGAGGTTTTCTAATTAAAACCCTCCTAAGTAATCGATGTTCAGCAAATCTGATCAGCATTTTTATCGTTCTTTTCCTCACTGAGAGTTAGCCAACCTCTTTGTAGTGAAGTCAGAAGCAGCAGCAGCTCCCCAGGCCTCCTTTGCACAGACACCCTGCAGCACGGTCTCCCGCAGCCTCGGGAGAATCTCCCTTGCACAGTTCCGTCAGAGAATGGGCCTTGTGTGCAACGGATGGCTGGGTCTCCCCACACCGATGTAGTTCCGGGACTTAGAAGCTTTGGAGGCAGAGTAACCTAGTTTCAAACTTTAGCCACACTACTAACCAGCTCCACCTCCAGCGAAAGATCCGACGGCGGTGACTTTTGTAAAATGGGGACTGTTATTAGAAATGAATGACAAAATGTGTGAAATGTTTAGCACAGTAACTGGCACATAACTGTCCATTTTTATTGTTCCCATTGTCACTTTTGTTATTGCTGTTTCCGTGACATGGAAAGGGAAATATTCGGGAATTTCAGTTAAGGTAGGTGGTCCCAGGTAATGTAGTTACTGAAGGCCTCTGTCATGAGCACCTGGCTCCTCAGACTAATTGACACCCATCCATTCAATATTCAGGTCTGAGCAAGTTCCTTGTTCTGTTTGTTCTTTGATTATATTGCCCTTCCTGGCTCAGTTTTGTGGTCTAGGGACTGCCCCACAGAGACTGTCACCTGTGCTCCCCTGTCCCAGGCGCGAAGAGGCCACCCTGCTCTGGGTCCGTACCTGGCAGAGGTCAGATTCCTCTGCAGCCACCACTAGAGGCCGCTGCACAGCCCCAGCTTTCACTGGGCCCTGTTAACAACACTGTTTCTTCCCCTTGTCCTTGCAGTTCCGGGAGTGGAGTCAGCTTCTTACCTGGCTAGTACCTGGGCCCTGAACATCCCTCATTAATTTGCCTAGCCATCCTTTCTAAGTAGTCTTGTCATTAAATTCTCATCAGAATGTCATCTAAGTATGTTTCAGTTTCCCGTTGGGACCATGAATAATTTGGGACTCTTGCTCAGAACATTCCTCTGTAGCCAACCAGGTTAATGTTCATTTAAAAAAATTTCATTGAACCCTTACTAAATTTAAGCACTAGGTTAACTGCAAACTACGGAAAAAATATTTAGACTTCTGGCCTATTTGGAGGTGTAGGCAGATGCACTGTGCCTCCTTGCACAACCAAAAAAAGGACAATGACACATTTAAAAACAAAAAACAACCAGAAATGCCAGAAAAATCAAACAGTATTGGAAGTCTGATAACCAAGGAGTTGAAGAAGAAGCATTGATTCAGACTGGCAAGAGGGGTAGAGATGGGCAGCCAGGGTGGAGAGGACTCATGGCAAGGTGGTGGCTGGCAGACTGGGTGGTCCCACATTTGCACGCAGAAAAACCAGGAATAACAACTGGGGAGCAAGACAGACCACACAACCCAGTGTTCCAGCATGGAGAAATGAAGCCTCAAAACCTCTGACTTAAAAAAAATCTGTGGGGGTTGCAGCAGCAGGAGAAACTCCCAGCCTCACAGGAGAGTTTGTTGGGAAGATCCACAGGGTCCTAGAATGTACACAAACCCACCCAGCTGGGAATCAGCACCAGGACAGCTCAATTTGCTTGTGGGTAGTGGATCAAGTGACTGAAAGCTGGTTGAGAGCAAGCAAGTGGCATTGTTCCCTCTCAGACACCTCCCCCACATACATCACCCCAACAAAGCAATGTGAGTTGCGTTGCCCTGCCCTGGGCGCTGAGACAAAAAAAAAAATGGCCCACATGAAAGAACAGATTAAAGCTCCAGAAAAAATACAACTAAGTGATGAAAAGATAGCCAACCTATCAGATGCACAGTTCAAAGCACTAGTAATCAGGATGCTCACAGAACTGGTTGAGTGTCGCAGCAAAATAGAGGAAAGAGTGAAGCCTGTGCAAAGTGAAATAAAAGAAAATGTACAGGAAACCAACAGTGACGGGAAGGAAACTGGGACTCACATCAATGGCTTATACCAGAAGGAAGAAATAAACATTCAAACAGAACAGAATGAAGAAACTAGAATTCAAAAAAAATGAAGGATGTTTAGGAACATTAAGGACAACTTTAAACATTCCAATATCCAAATCACAGGGGTGCCAGAGGGAGAAGAGGAAGAACAAGGAATAGAAAACTTATTTGAAAACATAATGAAAGAGAACTTCCCTAAACTAGCAAAGGGAATAGACTTCCAGGAAGTCCAGGAAGCTCAGAGAGTCCCAAAGAAGTTGGACCCAAGGAAGCACACACCAAGGCACATCATAATTACATTACCCAAGATGAAAGATAAGGAGAGAATCTTAAAAGCAGCAAGAGGAAAGGAGAGAGTTACCTACAAAGGAGTTCCCATAAGACTATCAGCTGATTTCTCAAAAGAAACCTTGCAGGCAAGAAGGGGCTGGAAAGAAGTATTCAAAGTCATGAAAGGCAAGGACCTACATCCAAGATTGCTCTATCCAGCAAAGCTGTCATTTAGAATGGAATGGCAGATAAATTACTTCCCAGATAAGGTCAGGTTAAAGGAGTTCATCATCACCAAGCCCTTATTATATGAAATGTTAAAGGGACTTATCTAAGAAAAAGAAGATAAAAAATATGAACGGTAGAATGACAACAAACTCACAATTATCAACAACCGAACCTAAAAAAAAAACAAAAACAAAAACAAAGACAAAAATGAACAAAGCAAACAACTAGAACAGGAACAGAATCAGAGAAATGGAGATCAGATGGAGAGTTATCAGTGGGGTGGGAGCAGGGGAGAATAGGAGAAAAGGTACAGCAAATAAGAAGCGTAAATGGTAGGTAGAAAATAGACAGGGTGAGGTTAAGAATAGTATAGGAAATGAAGAAGCCAAGGGACTTATATGTACGACCCATGGAGTGAACTAAGGGAGGGGAATGAGTGTAGGAGGGGGATGCAGGGCAAAGGGGGATAAAGGGAGAGAAACTGTATAACTGAAATAGGATAATCAATAGAGTATATTTTAAAAAGGAAAAATATTTAATATACTTATGTCTTTAAAATGTTTGTGGGTGCACCAATCTTTCTCTTCAAAGACTGGCTTCATAAGGAGTTAGATCAATAAAATACAAATTATAATTCAGTATAATAAGTGTTGTGTTTGTATGTGCAAAGCATTATGGGGGCATGAAGATTTACATTCTAACTTATTTGTAGGGGTGAATGCAAGCCAGAAGGGGCATAGAGAACAAACAGGAAAATCTTTAGCTTGACCTCAGATTAGAAGAGGAATTTAAGGGGCAGAATTTTAAGAAAGTGATACCTATGGCAAAAAGAGAGAAGAGAGAGAGAGAGAGAGAATATTTAAAGGCCCTAATGATTAAAAGTCTTAACGATGACCTGGCAATACACAGCATGCTTTTCAAACAGAAAAGTCATCTGGACTAAGTGGAACACAGTGGGCGGAGGCCAGCATGAGGTACAGTTAAGTGGCTGGAAATGGGCCAGGTTGGGAGGGACGTTACTGGAGATTGTACAGAAGGGTTTGAGCTGTGGAAAGATTTGATCCCAATTAAAATATAGACTATTATTTCCGGCAGCAGCAAAAATAGGGTGAGAGTTTAAACCCGAGCAACGACCACTGCATTGAAAAGCAGAAAACGTACCAAACAAATATTTCAGAGAGATTAGGAAGAACAAGACTTTTGCATTTAGGATCTGGGAGAGGAGGGGCCTTAGGTTAAATTTGAGATGTCTTGGTCAGACCATGTCATAAATGGGGACTCTGTTCATTGAGACAGGAAACAGAAAAAGGACAGACTGGACAGGGCTGAGCTCCTTTTGAGAGAAAAATCTCACCTGCTGGGATTATAATCATTGTTTTTCTCAAGAGACATCCATTACTTTGGGGGAGAAAAGGAAGTATTCTCACAACTTAAAAAATAAAAGTCATACTAGAACAGCACACAATGATTATAGTTAGCAATGTCTCTTAAATGCAATAAATTTCCAAAGCAGATGCTTCCGAAGATCAAGTCGGTCACTCTGTCCATCGTGCAGTCCTCCGTGAGTCACCAGCCACCCAAGTGTCTGCCCGTACACAGGACCACAGCAGCCTCATGGTACACACGTTTATTACCTCTCTCTGTCTCCCTAGCTTCCTCTGACATACATACATAGCAACTTATGCAGTGCTCACCATGTGGTTAGGGCATTTAATAATCAATTTTTAGTATCATAAAGGCTTTTGGTGAAATGCCAAAAATATGCAACACTTCTGCACGTCAACATTCAATTCCAAAATAATAGGAAAGCCGGGGTTGTTTTTTCTCAGCAAGTGTTTTATAGCCATTGGTGTTTTTTAACCTGAAAGGATGATTCCTCCCACTCATCACAAAAATAATTATATCAGACAGATATTGTACTGAAGTACAATCAAGCTTTTGGAAACAAAACTATCTATGACAATGAATCTCAATCTGAAAATCCAATATTTTACACAAATAATTATTTTGCAAAACTCTTCGCAGCTAAAGTTGTCAGGCTTCAGGGTCTCCTCACATTATAATTATGGTTTTCCCCCCTCAGATTACCAACATGAATGGTGAAACCCACTGCATTCTACTGAAGGGTGATAAAGTCCACACACACCCCTACGCGTGCGCGTGCGCACACACACACACACACTCCAATAATTCTAATACAGCAACCACGTCACTATGCCTTATGTCCTACACAGAAATATCCAGGACTTCACCACCAGGTGTTATAGGGGTGTTATCACTGATAAATCAATCTTATTCCTTCAAGTGCTTTTGAACACAGTGTCTCTGCATATTCTATAAGACCTAATTAAGTGATAGAATCTTTTATTGCTAAATCAGGATAATTTCTCACTTCTCTAATGAGACATATGGAAGAAAAAAGACTTGGTTCTTATCTTTTTAATTAAAACTAAACTAAGAACAAAATTATGGTTGACCCTGTTTAGCCATCAAATTATTTCACAATTTCACTTTCCTGTTTTCCTCTTCAAAAGAGTCTAAAATATTCTGTTAATGTGACATCCTAAAATTTAATGAATCTAATAGAATCTCATGAAAAAAAGATTGAATTTGGTGTTCAGAGATCTAGATTCAGTTGAAAAGGAAGAGCAACAGGGGACAAAATGGTTGCTACACCCAACCAAATAAACATGTCCAAGGCCTCCACCAAAAAAAAAAAAAAAGTGTGGTGTGGGCATGTGACTAACAGGCAGCTCAGTGAAAAAAAATAGAGAATACGGACATAACACAATTGCTTATAGGGTTCAGTAAAAGTGGGGTCACAAATCAAGTGGAGAATATGGGCATGTCAATAAGTGGTACCAGGATAACTGGACAGTAATGTGGAAAATAACAAAAATTGAACTCATTTCTGACACCAAAAACCAGTGACAATGCCAAAAGAATTCGAAATTTAAATGTAAAATAAAATAAAGTACACAATACAAAAACTTGTGAATTTTTCTGCAAGCTAAAGTAAGGAAAACTCTCCTCTCCCTCAAAGTCTAAAAGCAATAAGGAAAATAACAAATTCGACTACACACAGGTCAAAAATTCATGGCAAATATAACTTCATAAGCAAAATTAAAAGATCAATAATGACATTTAAGCAAGGCCATGGATGTGAACAGAGAGTTTCCAGAAAAAGCAATACAAATGATCATCATAATATATAGGATTTAAATATATGAGGCTCACAGTTAAGAGAATAGTTCATAAGAGAAATGTGAATTAATATCACATAGATATACAATATCCTATTTGACAAATTGACAAAAAAAAAAGACATTTTGGGGATAAAGCTAAAGAGAAAAAGACATGTGTTACTTAAAAGAACACAAATGTTACAAGTACATTTAGAGAAAATTAGAAAAATTACACATGTATTTATGTGTAATTTTCCCCTTCTAGGAATCTATATTAAAGATAAAATGGTAAAATTAAAATACATGCATATGATATAAAATGGCAAAAAGTCAAAACAACCTAAATGTCTATCAACACAGGATGAACTGAATTGACTCTGGGATGCTTACAATGAAACACTACATACCTATGTAAAAAATTAATACTTTCTCATAGGTGATCTCCAGGATACACTGTTAAATGAAAAGAGTAAGTTGTAGAAGAAGTTTGTGTGTGCACTGTATTGCTATTTATCTAAGAAAGGGAGGGTGTGTGTGTGTGCATGAACATAGTGGGAGATTAAGCTTAATTAAACAAAATTATCATTTGTATGTGATGAGAAGGAACATATAGAGGAAGGAGACAGATAGAAAATCGAGGGCAGGAAATTTATAAAATGAATCTGCATATTTTACCATTGTCAGGGAAGTTACCACAAATTATCGGAAGAGCGTCAGAAGGACCTATGCACCATCTTGAAGTGACTCCCACTGTACAGTGAGTCATTTGGAGCAGCAATAAAAATAATCACATCAGTGGATTGAAATGAATCAAAGACATTAGAAATCCAGGAATTGCAATGATCATTTAAAAAATGTATCACCTTGCAGGATGCTAGGAAACCAACTCATTATTCTACACACTGGTGAATAAAGGGCAAGAATCATACATATTAGTTGTCTTTCCAGTAAAAACTGTACCTTGGGGTAATCAAAAATTGATGAGAAAAAAATTTTCTCTAAGGGAGGGTTGCAGATAGCATGTAAAGATGTCATGAAATAATCAGAATATTACCACTGTGCAAACTCCTAAACGAACTCTGGTTCTGGGCAGTGATCCTCTGTGGCAGCTAACATCACAGCAGTAGATAATTCGATATTCTCCCTTTCCTGGTGGAAGCTTAGGACACCACTTACGAAGTGGCCTTCCCAAAATTATAATCTAAATATTATCAAACCTCTTGATCTAACCACCAGCACAAGAAACACACAGGGAATGGAGGAACAAGTTTTTGAAAAAGAAAATCAGAATACAATCAGCAATATCCACGAAGTAGGGATGTTCACAAGACAGATTATTCAGTTTGTTAAACAAATTGACTTCACGTAAAATTTAAAAATATAGGTAAGGCGATCACTTAGAGGGTTATCAGCTGGGAAGGGGGATAGCAGGAGAAAAGGTGCAGGGAATAAGAAGCATAATTAGTAGGTACAAAATAGACAGGGGGATGTTAAGAATAGTATTGGAAATGGAGAAGCCAAAAAACTTATATGCATGGTCCACGGACATGAACTGAGGGGAGATTGCTGGAGGCAAAGGGGATACCAGACAGAGGGGAGAAAGGGAGGAGAAAATGGGCCAACTGTAATGACATAATCAACAAATTATACTAAAAAGGAAATGTAAGCTATAAAATTAAAAAAGTCCATTAAGAGGTCTACTAACAGAATGTTGTGTGTGCACCCTATTGGGATCCAAATGCAAAAAAAAACCCAGCAGCATACAACCTAATCAACAAACAAACAAAAAAAGGGTGAGAAAATACTAACTGGACATTTGATGATGCTAAGGCATTACTGGAATTTTTTAAATGTATCGGCATGGCACTGTGACTATGCCCTTCAACAGAAAAAGAGTTCTTTTCTTTTAGAGATACATACTCAAATATTCATGGATGAACTGGTATTATGTCTGGGGTTTGCCTCAAAATGCCCCTGGGGACAGACAGTAAAGGCATGCAAATGAATTCAAGCGTGGTGGTGAGCTGACGGTGCTAGGGTTCAATAACGGGTACATTCAGGTGCCCCGCACCTTTCTCTCTACGATGTGTATTTAAAATTATCCCTCACATAATATTGTCACTATGAGAAACAGTATAAAGTTTCCTCAAAAATTAAAAATAGAGCCACCATATGGTCCAGCAATCTCACATCTAGATATTTATCCGAAAGTATTAAAATTAGGATCTTAAAAATCTATTTGCCTCCTCATGTTCATTGCAGCAATATTGACAATAGCCAAGATGTAAAAACAACCTAAATGTCCGTTGATGGATGAGCGGATAGATAAAATGTGGTGCATGCATACAATATACATGAATTACTGTGTGGTAGCTCAGGACACGGCCCCTCCAGCTCAGAGTGGCTGACTGCTCAGCAGCGACATCCAGCGAGGCAAACAGCCTGTATCTGGAGTCTGAGCCTTCTCAAGGCCTCTGTGCTTATCACAAGCGTGTAGCATTTTCACGTGGTACTGCAGTTCCCTCCCTGCCACCAATACCCCCTCCCTGACACTGTAAGCGACACCACGGCTGGAGGCGGGATGTGGTCACTCATGCACCTGTCCACCACCATGGGCGCAGTCCTCTGTAACGGGAGCAGTAAATGGCATGTCCACAGCCTATGAACATCTGCGGGTCCTCTGGGTGGGGTTTGTTTTATTATTGTGAACACAAGTGCTATTTAGCTCCCTAGTTTGGAGCTCCCACGTTACAAATGGCATAGCCGGCAGTGTAGAACATCATGGGAAAACACCCCTGTTGAGTTGACAAGAGCGCCAACATGCCAGGTGGGGAAGCCCCCGGGGGGGGGAGTCCCAGAGGAGCAGGATGGAGGGGTAGGGAATCCTGAGAATGGCGGGGGGGGATCCTGGGGTGGTGAACCAGTGCTTTGGGGACACCCCAACGTTCCCACAGGCCTTGCGGAGGAACTGTGCTGAAAACAGAAAGAAGCAGCCAAAGAGAAAGTAAGGCACCGGGAGGGTGAGCTTCTGTTAGAGAGAAAAATGAGAAGATAAGATTCCAGAGCCACTCCAGTCCCTTCTTGAAATTTTACCTTTGCTTTAGATTTTGTTCTTGTTTGTTCCTGTTTTGAATGGAACGGCTTAGTCTCAGTCGCAAACTGTTTTGCCAAAGACTAGTAAATGGGTTAAGATTTCTAATGTGTAAGTAAGTGCTTATGTGGTTACATCGTAGGGATTCTTTCTACTCAGAAAGGATTTAAAGTGAGGGCTTAAAAGGGGGAAAAGATTTCATTCCCCTCTCAGACAGTAAAACTCTTGGAGAAAAGCGGGGGAAATGAGTCTTTAAACACTCTGAATTCTCCTTGTAAAGGTGCAGGAGCTGAGGTCCTGGGAACAAGCCAGGGCTGACACCTTCCTTGCCCCTTCAGCCTCTGCAAACGTTGTCAAGGTCACTAGATAATGAAACAGCTCACTTTTGAGCATACTCAAGGAATGCAGTAATCACCATAAATAAAAATTGGAGGGTATTTGCCAATGGGGAAAAATACAGTTTCTAAAAATTATGAATTGCATTCATGAATTTGTCAATCTAAAGAATGCTAATTACTTTTAATTGTCACTAAAATTTGGAGACCCTAATTAGGTTGGGAGAGAACATATGGTTTTGGTAATAAAAAAAAAAGGTATAAATATATTTTGAAGAACAGAGAATTAAAAGCAAATTATTTTAATTCCTGGATCCATTAAAAGGGCAAACTAAAAGGGACTAGGAAAATTGCAGAGGGTCTGTGCCAGTTGAAAAAGGATTCTGCAGAGGGAAGAAGCAAAAAGATGAACAAATGAGAAAATCTTGTGCTATCTGTGCATAGCTTTTCTGTGTTCAATCTTCATGTATGTGGTCTGTATGTGATATGTGACCTGTGGTGCATTTTCTGCCTCTGGATGGCATAACTAGGGTGTAATATTTTAATGGCCTAAGGAAAGTAAATATTTATATAAATTAAGCAGGAGCCTATAGTCTGGTCAAGTTATTTGATGGGAAAACTTGTTTTAAGTTTAATGTCTTTTAAAGTTAGTACCATAAAAGTGTGTTGTTTTCCAAAAAGTTTATATTATACTCTTTAGGTTAAGTTTGTTTGACACACTTCCTAAAGTTCAAATTTTAAGAGACTTTTTAGCTGAGAAATGACTTTGTGTTTTTCCAATGGGCCCCTGCAATTTGTTCTCCCTCTTTTATAAAGGAGACATTTTTGAACTAATTAAGCATATTTAATGTACTTAAAGTACATGGGAAGCTTTGTCAAGTAAAGAAATAATAAGTATGTTCTATTTGTATACACATATTTTAATATATTTTATTGATTATGCTATTGCAGTTGTCCCATCTTCTCCCCTTTATTCCCCACCGCATCCCACCCGCATTCCCCCCCTTAGTTCATGTCCATGGGTTGCACATTTAAGTTCTTTGGCTTCTCCATTTCCTATAATATTCTTAACCTCCCCCTGTCTATTTTCTACCTACCATTTGTGCTACTTATTTCCTGTACCTTTCTCTGCAATTCCTTCCCTTCCCCTCCCCACTGAAAACCCTCCACCTGATCTCCATTTTTCTGATTCTGTTCCTGTTCTAGTTGTTTGCTTAGCTTTTGTTTCTTTTGTTTTTTCTTTTTTTTTTTAGGCTCAGTTGTTGATAGCTATGAGTTTGTTGTCATTTTATTATTCATAGTTTTTTATCGTCTTTAATGTCTTACATAAGTCCCTTTAACATTTTATATATAAGGGCTTGATGATGATGAACTCCCTTAACTTGACCTTATCTGAGAAGCACTTTATCTGCCCTTCCATTCTTAATGACAGCTTTGCTGGATAGAGTAATCTTGGGTGTAGGTCCTTGCCTTTCATGACTTCAAATATTTCTTTCCAGCCCCTTCTTGCACGCAAGGTTTCTTTTGAGAAATCAGCTGACAGTCTCATGAGAACTCCTTTGTAGGTAACTGTCTCCTTTGCTCTTGCTGCTTTTAAGATTCTCTCTTTATCTTTAATCTTGGGTGACTTAATGATGAGGTGCCTTGGTGTGTTCCTCTTTGGGTCCAACTTCTTTGGGACTCTGAGCTTCCGATTTCCTGGAAGTCTATTTCCTTCACCAGATTGGGGAAGTTTTCCTTCATTATTTGTTCAAATAAGTTTTCAATTTCTTGCTCTAATTCTTCTCCTTCTGGCACCCCTATGATTCAGTTATTGGAACATTTACAGTTGTCCCAGAGGTTCCTAAGCCTCTCTTCATTTTTTTTTTTGAATTCTTGTTTCTTCATTCTGTTCTGGTTGGATGTTTATTTCTTCCTTTTGTTCCAAATTGTTGATTTGAGTCCTGGTTTCCTTCCTGTCACTGTTGGTTCCCTGAATATTTTGCTTTATTTCACTTTGGGTGGTCTTCATTTGTTCTTTCATTTTCTGACCAAGCTCAATCACGTCTGTGAGCATTTTGATTACCAGGGTGTTGGCCTCTCCATCAGATAGGTTGGCTATCTCCTCATCGCGGAGCTCTCTTTCTGGAGTTTTGCTCTGTTCTTTCATTTGGGCCATATTTCTTTGTCTCGGTGCACCTGTTCAGTTGTAAGGGAGCGGGGCCTTAGGTGTTCACCAGGACGGGGCAACCATCTTTGCTGCATTGTGGTGCTGCCTGTGGGGGAGGGGTGAGAGAGGGAATGATGCAGCTCATTTGCTGGGCTCTAGCCCCACTTTCCAAGGAACTGCCATGTGAGACTGGGAGTTTCTCCCACCACGGCAACCCCCACCATAGCCCACAGTCAGCTCTGAGTCCCAGTTTTCCATTCAGCCAGCCCCACCCGAGCAGTCTGCAAGGTCTGCCGCCTTGCGGTGGGTTCGCTCAGCCAGTCCCTGCCCACACAGCCCACCCAGCTGCCCGGCTCCTTCCTACAGGTCTGGTTGAATATTTCTTTAATTCCTTCATTGTTAGAGTTCCATGCAGTTTGATTTTCTGGCACTTCTGTTGTTTATTGTTCTTAGATTGGTTGTTATCCTCCTTTTGGTTGTGCAAGGAAGCGAAGAGTTTCTACCTACCCCTCCATCTTGGCCGGAACTCATATTTGTATTATTAAAGTAGATGTTCTAGAGATTATATAACTTCTAATACATTTCCTTTTGTAATTTTAGTTTATTATTTTAAAGTGTTATTACAGAAAGGCAAATTCCTTCATCAATTGCATTATAATGAAATCTGTAATCACGTCATTTTTAATTTTGTAATTTAAAAAACAGTCATTGTTTTTGCTTGAACGCACTTGCAAAAAATATATTATGTCTTTGGAGGGGTTCCTGAAGACCACTCTGACTTGTTTTGTATTACATTTTTCTGAGAACAGGTTTTCATATGTAAAAGGGGTATAACGATGACAATTTCATAGATTAATTTTCCATCTCTACTTTTGGACCTGGATAAGGGTGACTTGAAAAGAGAAAGAGGTTTTGAAATCACAGGAGACCCCCTTTTAAAAATCTGTCATTATTTTATGACACTAGGTACACCCTTAACTTTTCTAAGCCCATTTTATTCCCCATAAAATGGGAATCATATCATTGTTCTGAGGAATTTGTAAACTCAACGGTATATAAACAAGACTTTCTCTACTCCAGGAAGCCATTTTGATTCCCAGCTGGAAATCATTACTCACCCCCCTGACAGATTCACTTTGATTATTACTGTATTGATAACCTACCTTGAATTATTGTTTCACACTTACTTACAGCAGCACACTAGGCCCCTTGAAAACAGAATCATTCATATCTGCCACCTCACAGAAGGTATATCTCACATAGTTGAAGATCAATAAATTTTGACAAGTTAAAAATACCTTCAATAGATAAGACCCTACCTGTACAAACTGATTAATCTCCTGAAACTACTAATGCTGGATATTACTGCCATATATTACTTAAACATTTTTAAAAAGCACTTAAGATCCCTGGGAAAATCTCAGACTGTGTCCTAGACAAACCTTGAATGTGTTGGATAAAAAGCACTGTGGCGATCACAGTCCAGGATTGTCAACAGTGAGCTGGCTGATGTTGGCACACAAGACAACTGTTAGCTCCAGGTCGGCCCGTCCCTTCATGCAATGCAACATGTCACAGATTCTCCAGGAGAGAACTGTTTCCAGCATCAAGTTTCAGCTTCGTTCCAAAATCTGCGTGTCGCTGAAGAAGCACCATCACTTATCTGTGCTCCAAGGAAGAGCAGTGACTTGTGAGCGGCAGGTTTTTCCATGGGTGCCCTTCGCTGCCAGTCAGGTCAGCCATCGGCGGGACGGATGACTGAAGTCTCCAGAAAACAACGGTTCCAGAAGCCCCTATAGGAGGTGGCAAACAAGCTCACCTCAAACATGGTCAAGAGGTGGTCCCACCTGAGAACACAACCCTGTGTCAGCATTCTGACAACGTGGTGACAGCCCAGTTTTTCCCTCTGAGAAAAGCCCCTCTTCTCAGAAATCCTGGAGAAAGCCAAAAGCAGTTCAATTTAAGG
The DNA here is from genome assembly GCA_004027475.1 of Anoura caudifer. Classification (NCBI taxonomy): domain Eukaryota; kingdom Metazoa; phylum Chordata; class Mammalia; order Chiroptera; family Phyllostomidae; genus Anoura; species Anoura caudifer. Next base: position 55,226 of record PVKU01008413.1, read on the forward strand.
TCTAAATGTGGTTATCTGGTATTTCTAGCTCAGCAGGACAGTTCGGCGGGCCCTACAGAGTTCAGCCGTGCGCTTGTCCTAGAACATCCCCCAAAGCTTCCCAGAAGCCATGCAACGGCCCTGAAACTCATTCCTTGTGCTCTCCCTTGACATTAGCAAGCAAACGCGAGGGTGCAGTGCAGAGTAAAAGAGGCTTTCCTTCTAATTAAGAAGACCATGCTCTGTCACTTTAAAGCCCATCAAATGCAGTCCTATAAAAGTACAAGTTACGCATGACGTTATAAGATCCATCTCCAAAAAAAGGCATTTAAATCAAGCTCAGTTCATACTTCCTAAAGTAGGAAATTTGAAAGAGCATTGCAACATCGTTAGTTCACCTCAGAGTGACAGAACATACTGCACTAAAATCTGTATTTAAGTCCCTACACGATTGTGTATGTCAAAACACGTTTGATGCCCAAACTCGCAACTTTATGGACATACTACATCAAATATTTTACATACTGTGATATAGGGATTTTATTTCACTTCCTAGAAAATTATACGCTTTAAAAAGGGATATGGAGCAATTTTGATATGATGTTTGGAATCTTCTTTAATATATATTATTACATACTGAAACAAGTTGAAATATGCTGAGGCTTTAGGTCACTAAATTTTTTTATTATTTCCATGGCTGGAAATGGGGAAGGGAGATGGGGAAGAGAGCAGAGAATGAATCTGTCAGAGGACAAGGCAGAAATCCACTTTGGTTACAATGTTGCCACAATCAGGGAAAACTTTCATTTAAGAGAGAGAACCTGTGGGCTGGGATGGGTGTAAAAGACAAAAAAAAAAAACTGTACTTGAGCAACAATTAAAATACAATAACTAAAAATAAAGAGAGAACGTGAACAAAAATATGCACATGTTTAGGAGAGACTGCATTCACAACACATTTAAGTTAATTTCTCTGTTTAAAAAACCTGTTAAAATTCAAGATAAGGTTCTTCATCCATGAGACAGAAATAATAATTCCTACCATACATATCACAAAAAAAATTGTGATATTAAAAAAAATGAGCTAACATACGGAGGAGAAGAGACGCTTTGTAAAACAAAGGAGCATGCAAGTGTAAGAGACAACCCTAACGGTCCTTCCCTGCGTGTCAAAGGCCAATGTGGGGATTCTTCCAGGTGCTGAGTGTTTACAACTCAGTTATACGTCCAGAAGCTAGTGAAATGACACGAAGGTGGGCCTGTGAGCTCACTGGTAACATTTAGATTGGCTCCATTTATCATCCGACCACAGCCACAGTGGTATTTTGGGGGACCAGACATGTGCCATAATCCACAGCCAGTGTTCAGTGATTTCCAAAGGTCTGAGTATTTTTCCCCAATGTGCAGTCACTCTAGTCAATTTATTCAGTCTCGAAGACGCATCGATGGTTTATACCTGTGGTGATGCTGCAGGGTTCTTTTTCAAGAGAACCTGCTCTTCCCTTCAATCAAAGGGCTCTGGGTCTATAAACAGGCTCGAATCTGGAAACCTAGTGAAAGCAAATGACCCTCCCCGAGCATTTAATTACAGACCTAGGGGATTTTCTGTTGTAATTTAAGCAAGGCTCTTACATACTTCCTATCTATTTTGTTATTGGAACACCGTGATCAATTATTTTGATTTTCAACAATAAAATTTATCTTTTTATCAAAGATTCACTTTGCCTTTTTTTAGAAATTCATATAATTATAATCATTCAACATAACTATAATATGTAGAGGCAATATATTTGTGTTTCTATTGGGGCTTTTCTGAACAAATTTTGCTGAAACTTGATACCTGGGGTAAAAATAAGTCATTTAGTAGGGCTAAGAGTTAGTCATTATAAAGTAATTTCTAGCTGTACGGCTAGAAAGACTGACTCAGCTCAGAGGGATACATGAAAGAAATGAAGACCAGACCTATGGAGTCTCTGGATCCTGTCATTTTCACCAAAATAATCATAGTAGTTTGGTTGGTTGTTTGTGCGTTTGGTTGGTTGGTTGATTGGTCTGTTTTGGAAGAGAGCTCATCTTGAGTAAAGTCCCCAAATCTGCCTTTCCTTTCACACATGGAGGCTGAAATTCAGGTTAAGCTTTTTTACCCTTGGTTGGGTTGCTTGGTGTGGACAATGTTTGTCATCAGCTGCCTGGCTCTCCACTCTCTGGGCCTGAAGTTTCCTTTGCTTCCACTCTACAGCCAGCATTACTTGAATTTTAAATAGCACACTAAGGCTCTTAGTAAAAATTCAGTGCAGATTTAGCAAATTCTATCAACCTTTATCAAATAATAAAGTGTGTATTAGGTAAATAGTGAATAACAATAATAAAGGGTAATAACACCGCTTCCTCCAAACCCAGGGGATAAAATCTAAGTTACAGTGACAAACTTTTTTTCTGGAGAAAAACAATCAGAGAATGGAGTCAACATCAAGAGAATTATGTAGAATCTGTTGTATAAATGTAGCTTAATGTGATGAAAGATAAAACTTTTATGTTACAATGCTTTTTGATTTATTTTGTATTTTCTTCAAAAATTTTTGAAATGCATAAGCTTTTCAAAACAAATACAAATATCATCTAAAATCTATCACATACAATTACAGGAGGTAAATAAGAGAGGTAGATAAAGATAATAGCATATAATGCCACTGTGGTTAAGGTCAAACTCATTCATCACTAATGACAACATAAATTGGTACAACCCTTCTGGAGGGCCATTTGGCAATGCCTATCAAGAGGAATAAAAACGCTCAGATCTGATGACTCAGTGATCTGACTGCTGGGAATTTCTCCTAATAAGCTTCACTAAAAGCATAAAAAAGCTATAAGTGCACTAAGGTTTTTATTTAATAAAATTTTAAGCTCAAAAAAATGCCAACAATCTAAATGATGAACAATTAAACAGTGGTGTTAAAAAAACAGTGAATGCTTATACAGTTATTAAAAATAATAATTTTAAAGGTTATTTAGCACATGGAAAATATGCTACTTTTGCTATATAACATTAAATAATTGAATAATGAAAATAAAAGTGCCACTATACTAAATAAAACAATAAATATAAACATACTGGAAGGGAAAAATTAATCGTGTTAATTTTAGGAATTGTGAGTACTTTCAATTAATTGTACTTTTTAAAATTTGACATCCTTTAATTTGGAAAAACTGTTGATTGTATAATAAATTGTATCATAATAAATGATAACAGGCCCGTACTCTTTAAAATATTGTTGCCATTTATTTAGATCTCTGTCATCTCTAAGAGCATTAATAAAAATGTATGCCAGCCATTTGAACAAGTGTCAGGCGATAGCTCATCGTGATTTTGATTTGCATTTCCCTGATGACTAGTGATGGTGAACATCTTTTTATGTCCCTATTGGCCTCCTGTATGTCTTCTTTAGAGAAATGTCTATTCAGTGCCTCTGCCCAATATTTTTATCAGATTGTTTGTTTTGTTAATGAGTGTATGAGCTCTTTATATATTTTGGATATTAACCCTTTATCAGTTATGTGGCTTGCAAATACTTTATCCTATTTCATAATATGCCTTTTGATTTTGTTGATTATTTCTTTTGCTATATAGAAGTGTTTTTAGTTTGATGTAGTGCCTGTTCAAATGACTATTACCAAAAAGAAAGAAGGTAAGTGTTGGTAAGAATGTGGAGAAAAGGGAATTCTTTTGCACCATTAGTGGAAAAGTACATTGGTGCAGCCACTATGGAAAACAGTACAGAGGTTCCCCATAATTGAAAATAGAACTACCACATGATCCAACAACCCCACATATGAGTACATATGAAGCCTGTCCAGAAAGGCCCAGCCATTGGTAACATAATGAGAACAGTTTGCACTGCATTAATATAGCCCGGCAGCCACGGAGAGTGGACTGGGGTGCAAATGTTTGAACAATGAGGACTTCACTGTACTGGTCAGTGGGGGTGGTAGACGCCATTGAGTGAGCACATACACATTCAAAATGATTGAGCGAGTAGAGCAACAACTCTGCATCAAATTTTGCATTAAGCTCAAACATGCCTCTGTGGAAGCTGTTTGGACGATTCAGAAGGCCAGTTACGGGCAACTGGTGACTGGTAGTTTCATGACAACGCACCCACTCATGCACCACATCTTGTGCAGAGTATGTTGGAGAAACACCAAATCACCACGGTGCCTCAGCTCCCCTGCAGCCCGGATTTGGAGGCCAGCAACTTCTGGTTTTTCCCAAAACTAAAATCACCTTTGAAAGGGAAGAGATTTCAGATCATGGATGAGATTCAGGAAACTACAACGGGGTGGCTGATGGTGATTGGGAGAACTGTGTGAGGTCCCCAGGCGCCTGCTTTGAAAGAGGCTGAGGTGTTATCGTCCTATGTATCTTAGACAATGTTTCTTGTATCTTGTATCTTCTTCAATAAATGTCTCTTTTTCATATTACATGGCTGGATACCTTCTGGACAGACCTCGTATATCCAAAGGAACAAAAATATGATATCAAAGAGCTATTTGCACTCCCATGTTTAATGCAGCAATTCTCACAATAGCTGACATATAGAAACAATTCTAGTGCATGTCAATGAAAGAATAGAGAGATCTGTGTGCACCTTAAAAAAACTTAAAATAGGAAAAACGGTGAAAGGTCAATAAAATATTGATTTGAACATTTTGTATGACACTCAGTGTCACAAAAAAAAACATCCTTAGATTCTTTGCAGATTCCAGTCATATAAAATTCATCAGCCAGGCCTTATCATGAAGTTAAACTAGTTCAGAACGTTCTTTGTTGGTCTCATAAAAACTGTGTCCCCAAAGTGCAACTATGTACTGCTGATGACGTTTATAATGACAGTGGAGTGTGGCATACAGTTGGAGTAAAAAAAAAAAATCTGACATTTAAATGATAATCTCCTAGGAACCACTCCATAAATTATATGATTATCTAGCCACTATGCTGTACATCTGAAACTAGTACAGAATATACTGAATGTAAACTGTGATTTAAAATAAAAAAAGAAATAGGTAATGCAAATTTTGATGCAGATTCATTTAAAAATAGGAAAAAAGCAGGAAATCTAAAAAAAAAAAAAGTATAACTTTATTATGCATTCCGAAAGTGTCACTTAGAGAATCAAAAAATAAGTCAAGGTTCAGGAGATATAAGGAATTCAAAGGAAGCCCCTTTAAAGAACAATTCCTTTCGCTGACTCTCCAAAACAGATTTCAAGGAACTAGTCTCTGTGTTTCAGATTTTGTTTTTAAAATATCTGGAAAGGCAAAAGTCACTAACAAAGCACATCCCATCCAGAATGCCTCACAATTATTTTTAGCATTCATGCGACTTTCTAACATGCCTCTGGAGCATATTATAAATTTCAGCCAAGAAAACGGTGAGGAAAGATAAAGGAATTTTTAACATCGGGGTTTTCTCGAAGTGCTTTAATTTCTGTTTAATTGCCAGAGGCTAAGTGCCATGCCAATGTCTACAATTAGAAAAATTCTAAAATATTCTAAATGCCAACAGGAGGTTGAGCGCAGTGAGGGAAGTTGCCGTCCTTCCTGACTTCTGTCCACGTGTCTGTCCTGAAAGTGTTACCTTTGGCTGTTGCGTGTTCAGGCATGTCTGAAGCTAAACGCTGAAAACATAAGCAAACTAGTTCAACATTGGAGTGGGCTGGCCAAATTTAAATATGCTCTCAGGTTTGCCAGGATGAAAAGGAAAGAGTAGGTTGTAACCTTAATCTCAGGTCAGTTTTAATTCATATTATAAAACGGTAAATATGGCAAAAGATTAATGTTTATGTAGTTAAGCTTGGGGGGAGTCAAGAGTTATACGTGGATATATGACAGCATGGGGTCTGTGTCCCTGACCCCATGTGACCCCGTGACCCTAACCCCATGTTAGGGTCTGTGTCTCTGACCCCATGCTGTTTGAGGACCAACAGCAATGTTAAAACAAGATGTTCACAGTGAAAATTTTGGAAGTCAAGACTCTCAATGCACCAAAAGGTGGTACCATCAATATTCACGAAAGATATAGCATCAACATTATAGGAGTTACAAAGAAAAGACAAAAGTAGAATCTTATTCATTTCTCAGTCCTTGACAGATCAAGAAGAAAAAAAAATATGCAATAATATCAGAGACCTAAATGACATAATAAAGTAGGACTAAATAAATATCGATCAAACTGTGTTCCCTGAAATAAAAACCACAACCTATATGTACACAGAACCATCATAAAATGATCACTGTATTAGGCCACAATGAAAATCATAATTTCAAAATGCTAAAATTATAGGCAACATTCTGCAATCAAAATGCAAACATTAAAATTAATAAAAAATAAAAACATACTTATTAATTGGGTGACTTTGTGTAAGTTTCCTACATTTAAGAGCCTCCCTTGTATGAATGCAAAATGCAAATAATAACAGGAAGCACGGGGTCATTTTGAAAATGTTATAAATTTTAAGATATTATACAGGTATAAAGTATTATCCAAGCATGGTCATCTTTATTCTCACACTTCACAAGTGACTTAATTTGGCAGCTCCAAAGATTTGAACAACTTGGCCTACACTGTTCACATGTGGCTATTTCAATTAGTTAAGTTAAATTAAAATTTTAGTTCTTCAAGGTTAGTTTTTATCTTTGCAAACAATTCTATTGGATAGTGCTGGCTTGGGAAAATTAACCAAAAGGTAGAAGTTCATGAGAATTATTTGAGTTTTTCTTCAGCAAATTAACAGGGTCCTTCTAGTGAGAGTCGCGGAGAAATTTTATTCCCATTTCACTTCCTATTTATACCAAAAGATCATCCTCTCACCTAATCTAGTCCAAATACATTAAAGTGCTAATTGAACATGATGAGAAAGCGGGGCATAATAATTGTCCCTAATTTAGTTGAATGCTGATTGCTTAAGTCTGTAACAGCTATGCACCTACACAGTGTCACAAGTCAGCTTGAAATCCTTCATTCTTCATTAAGAAAATACATTTGAAGTTGATGTGATACTATGTGAGCCCAGAGGATTTAGATCACTGATTCTTTCAATATTCAAAAGTGCTTTTAAATACCAACTGATGGCTGCCAGAGGGAGGAAGGAAAAAAGATGAAGAGGAATAAGAGGTGCACACTTCCAGTTACAAGATAAATAATGCACAGAATGTGGTGTAAAGTACAGGGACCATAGTAACATTGTACACACTGGCTGTAGTCAATGATAACTTGCACAGTGACAGATGGGTACCGGATGTATCACAGTGATCACATTGTAAAGTGTATATACATCAAATCATGATGTGGTACACCTGAAACTAACATAATACTGTATGCCAGTTACACTTCAATAAAAAACAACGTAACTATTCCGAATGTAAACCCTAAACCAGTTTCACCTGAAGAGGACTTACACCCCCCCCACCACCCACTCCAGGTTCTCCAGTGAAATTTAGAGCATTTCACTGTGACAATTGTTAAGTCAATAATATGTCTATGTCTATCACGTTTCTTCACTTATTCAGGATATTGCGTTGGCCAAAAATTCATTTACTTTTTTCTGTACAATGACTCTAGTGGTGCTGAGTTGTCTTTAACTTCATTCAAAATAATTTTTGCTAGATTGTGTAGTGACGCCTGTCTTATCAGCATGAATTTTTAAAAAAACATCAAAATTAGTGAGTTTTTGTGCAGCCATTTTAATATTGAAGATGGTAGATGATACATAACATTTTCAGCACATTCTGCTTTATTATTTCAAGAAAGGTAAAAATGCTACCGAAATGAAAAAAAAAGGATTGGTGCAGTGTTTGGAGAAGGTGCTGGGACTGATCAAATGTGTCAAAAGTGGTTTGTGAAGTTTCTGGGTATTATCGACATTTTGGCCAAATTCTTTGCTGTGGGGCTGTCTTCTGCATTGCGAGATGGTCAGCAGCACCCCTGGCCTCTACCCACTAGAAGCCAACAGTGGCAGAGAGCCGACATACTCAAAGTATCAAAATCAATAAAGTTATTGGTGAAAATGAGAAATGTGTCTGTTATTTTACAGGAAAAACCAAACAGACTTTTTGGCCAGCTCCATACCTCAAAGCCCATCTGAGCCCCGTGGCCCCAGGTTTTGGAAACGTGAGACCCAGCAGGGGCGGCTCCTCGAAGCCCGCCGTGCTGCTCGCCGTTCAGAGGTGGACCTGCAGGCTAAGACCGCAGAGGAGAGCATGGGCCCAGCAAGCCCAACCAGGGGCACAGACCACCAGTACCACGATATGGGAGCCCAAGGAGACAGTGATGCTTGACGCTCATCAAAGAAGTCAGAGCCAGACACCAGGCCCCTTTCAGCTTCGCTTCCTTAGTCTCAGACTGAAGTGCTCTTCTGCTCCTTAAAGCTATCTTCTTAAATGTACAAATTCCACGGCACGGTGAGGGCCTCGCGCGGCGTCTGTGACCTGTGCCAGGCTGCGGCAGAGCAGACCTTCCCCACGCTGTGCTCAGAGGGGCTGCGGGAGTGTCCCACCTGCCTCCACCGTCCCCTGCTGCCGCCCCAGGCTGTGACTGAGCGTCTTTCTGAGCCTGGGCAGCACCACCACCTCCATCCCCTCTTCCCCGTATTTCCTCTAAAGGTCCCTGGCTGTAGATGTTAAATCCAGGCCATTGATTGAGAACATTAAGAATGGAATTCATGTCCCCTCCAGACATCCAGGGATGGGAGGCAGACACAGTAATCAAAGTAGGAAAGGCTGCTGTCTGGACTCAGCAATTCCACGCTTAGGTGCATACCCTGAAAGAAACTTTGACACGTGTATTCTAGGAGACAACTTTGAGGATATTTATAGCAAAATAATTTAGAAAAGAAAGCCATTGGAAATAGCCCCAATTGCCCATCAATTCTAGTACACCGTGGGACACCATTCACCCATGGCCGGTATATGCACTGTGGGGCTGAATCTCACCGTTGAGCAAGTCACACGAGAGCACCAACGCTACGTTTTCATCTGGCGAACAGTTGAAAAGCAAGACCAAATTGTTTCAGAGCACCTACTGAGTGAGACTGGAGGGACGTAATTATCTCTACGACGGAAAGGAGACAGACATCATCAGAGTTGTACACGGAATCTGAATAGTGCTGGGGGTGGTCCTGCCTCATAAGCAAGATGTCGGTACCCAAATATTTTTTAATATTTTCACACGTTGACACTTTTGAAGTCGTGCAGATCTGCAGAGACAGAGTTGTCATTGTCATAGAAATCCTAACCAGTGTCTTCTCAGCGACATTTTACTTGTTCTATAGTCAGAGTATATCAAAAATCTCAGCCTGAAAAATATTTTTACGAAGCACAAACTTTGAAAAATTCTAAGTGACAGGAAAACACATGCCCATAGGTCATAGTCTTACACTTTGATTTCCACAGAAACATCTGCATTTATTGTAGTAAATGCTGAATGCGCCACATCCTACATCACAGGGGCCACTAAAAGTATTTCCAAGTTGTCTATAGCCTGGGACAGAGACTTAAGGGTAATCTTCAATGATATTTTATTCTTCTAGCATAAGTAGGTAAATAAGTAGTTGAAACATGGTTCATAGTTCTGTCTGACTTAACAAAAAATCTAAGTTTAATAAAAGATTTCTGAGCATAGGATGCAAGTATTGACTAGGGAAAAAAACCCGGTAACATCAGCTGAAGGTCCCTCTTTCAGAGATGCATACACGGCCCATCAGGTGTGAGTCAACCTCTGTGTTCCCGAGAACCTTCATTTTCCTAGCCACGATTCCCATATTACAATAGAGTTCTTCTATAAAATATGAATAAAATAACTTCCTCTAACAGTTGTTCTGTACCCCAAGATTGAGAAAAAATGAAGAGCAGAAGGCCTTTTTTTTTTTGGTTTCTTTGCTCCAAGCCAGTGTGTTGCTTAACATGAACAAGATAAGCTCAAGTCTTATTCCATTTAAAATCATTTCGATCACAAAGACTGAGTCCCCAGTATTTTTAGATCTGCTTTTCATTTACAGGGAAGATCCCTGGCATCATACTTTGTGCACTCCCAGGGAAAAAGAAGAGAGGACCCTACTGGGAAAGAGCACGTGGGAGAAAAGAGGGCTATAGATTTTCTTTGTCTGCAGATACATAAAGAAAAAATATACCAGAAGTGAAACCCATTGCTCTCTCACTAAGAAACAGTCTGTTGAACTGCTGAATAAATTAACAAATTATTTTTATTTTTGTAAAAGAATTTTTTATTTCTGTTTAGAAATAACCTACATATAAATCTGACCCTCTCCCTGCCTCCCCTAAATGCACTTATAGCTAGTAAATACAAAGGCAGGTGTTAAGTTTCCAAACAATCTATTTCAAAGTCATAGGGAGGATAATTTTTTAGAAAATAAATTGTTAGGCCTTGTTTATAAGGAGCAGTGCAGTCACCCATAGGAAGACTAATGTCACGTGGAAGCCAGGCAGATAGAATGCCAGCCCCATGACAAGCCTCCTGTTAGCCAGGAAGAGTATGTTCACCAGATCTTATAAAAAGAACTAGAGTACAGCACAGGAAGCGAACAGTCCCTCAGAACCCAACACACTTTCAGTAAATGGATTAACCCACCATCTCCAAGAAGAAGGTGTTTATTCATCATTTTTTTTCATGGGCACCCTTAACAAGACTCAGCCACTCTCTCTGACTCCACCCCTCCAACCCTATGCACGGTCCACCCCTTTCACCTGGCTCCCACCCTTACCACTTCCACCTGCACCTCTCGTCTCATTTCCACGATGCCTTTCTTTCAGAAGTCAGCCTCCAAGACAAAATTGCTACCGAACCACCAACTGCCTTTCTGCATAAACGTCAAGCTTTCATCAGCCAAAGACTCACACCAGGACACCTTATAGGGCTCTGGCCAGGCTGTCCCCTGGTTACCTTCACATCAAGTGCCTTCTCTGGGTCAGTTCAGCTATGGACGGGGCAATGTTGGGTGACAGGGGTCATGAGCCCTACACATAGGCCACCTTTCAGAAGAGATTGGTTTTGAAATTTAGCAGCTCACCTTTACGTGGCATGAGGTCAGGTCTGTGCAGTGGGGGAAATACCACATCTATTGTAGTGCTCCACACCCTGGTGTTTCCTGGGACTTGTCACACAAAACTTCAATTAGTTTTTAGGCTTAATCCCAGATGGAATTTTTCTTCTTTTGATATTTTAACCCAACTTCTTTATCCACTCATCCACTGATGGGCACTTGTTTCCAAATCTTGGCTATTGTAATAAATAGTGCTGCTATAAACATAGGGGTTCATATATTTTTTCTATTGGTATTTCAGGATCTTTGGATAAAAAAGCTGTGCGCCATCTGGACAATGGAATACCATGCAACAGTAAAAAAGGAAGAAACTCACTTTGCAACAGCACAGATGGATCTGGAGAGCATTATGCTAAGTGAAATAAGCCAGGCAGTGAAAGACAAATACCACATGACCTCACCTATATGTGGAATCTTATGAACACAATGAACTAACAAACAAGATAGTAATAGAAGCTTAGATACATAGCACAGACTGACAGCTGCCAGAAAGTCAGGGGAGGGAGGAGGAATGGGATGAAAAATAGTGAAGTGATTAACCAAAGAACATTTATAAACAACCCATGGACATGGACAACAATGTGGGGCTTGGCTGGGGGTGGGTTTAGGGTGGGGCTGGGTGAGGGAGAGGACGGTGAGAAAAGTGGGAACAGCAGTAACAGCTTAAACAATAATAAAAAAAATTAAAAAATATTTTAACCCAGATCTCCTGAGCATCTGTTAAATCAAGTAGTATACAAGGTTTTGAGCACGAGGAATAGGAAATAAAATATTCTAGCATATGATATATTACAGCAACAAAAAGCTTGAAAGAAAAAAACAAAGGGAAAAAGTACCAAATATAAAGGGGAAAGTGTAGGTGATGGAGAGGAGGTCACAGGGTAGAGTCAGGGAGACCTGGGTTCGAATTCCAGCTTTGATGCTTCCTAGCTGCAGATTTTGGACAAGTTGCTTAATATCTCTGAACTTCAATATCTTTTCTAGAAAACAGCTATGAGGTCTGCCCAGAAGGTGTCCAGCCACATACTAGGAAAAATAGAGACATTTATTGAAAAAGATACAAGAACCGAGAAACATTGTACATAGGACAATGATGCCCCAGTCCCCTTCAAAGTAGGCACCTTGGGACCTCACACAGTTCTCCCAGCATCTCTTCCGCTGTTCAAAACACTCTTCAAAACCTTTGATGGAATCACCTTCCAGAAGGTGGATCACTTTCAATAGATTCTCGACCACCTTCTAAGCGTTTGTGCCGCACTTTTATTTGCACTGCATTCATTGCACCATTCCCAAAAGCCTTCTGAATCATCCGAATAGTTTCTGCAGAGGAATGTTCAAGCTTAACACAAACTTTGATGCAGATCTGTGGCTCTACTCACTCAGTCATTTTGAATGTTACAGCTATGCCGTGTATGTGCTCACTCAATGGTGTCTATTGTCCCCACTGACTGGTACAGTGAAGCTGCCATTGTTCACACATATGCATTCCAGTCCACTCTCCTTGGCTGCCAGGTTAGATCGATATTGCACAAACCATTCTCGTTATATTAACAATGGCCAGACTTTACCCGGACAGACTTTACATAATAACAGACCTATTGCAGGAATCCCCAGCATCTGTTTTTAAATGCTTAGATGAGTAAACATGCACACACACAGCCTTGGCACTTGCCATGATGAGATCCTGGGATATCACATTCATCCATATTTTTTAATGATATTTTGGGATATGGGGAAATTTCTTAGTTCTTGGATAAGTCCAAAGGGATAATGGGGCAATGTCTCAGCAAAACACAAAAATCCCTTATTTTCTCTAGACAACACTTTCTTCTTTGCTGTCTGTATCCTGTGCCCACTGTGGGCCAATCCATAAGAGAGTGTCTCAGCCAATTCCCACCCTTCCGTGCAGTATGACGTCCATACAGGGGGCTGTTTCACACACCTCTCTGCTTACCAACAATCAGGACCACTCAGCAAACGCTCAGACCTGTGGTAAGAACTCAGGATCCATTCGGAGTGCTTGGCAGAAATTCCATTTCTTCTTGACATTTCCTGGCCCTTTCATAGTTTGGTTAAAGCATGTTCTAGTTCTGGAGAATGAAGTGCGAACAACAGCGACACGTATCACTTCTGGGCCGAAGTTGTAAAACGTTCAGGTGTTTTCCCTCTGCCTTGGTGAATGGCAATAACCCAGGGGGGAAAAGATCTTTGTGGGGCTAATGCATAGCAATTTGAGGTTTAATTTGTTTCTGAAGAATAATGTGGCTTCTACTGACCACAGCGTGGCTTACAGCACCGTAGAAAGTTATTAAGCTGATCTGAACTCCAGGAGGCGGGGACTATAAATTTCTTTGTCACCCCACCTTGGAGTACCAGCCTTAACTCCCTTTTTAGCTGCTATAATTCCAAGAGCTGCAGGGTCTGGGCCCCAGGTGACAACACAGCCGAAGGTAGGACAGAACACAGTTGTCACAGCTTCCACGACTGTCAAGTTTAATAACACGCACAGAATACTCTTACCATGCCAGGTTCACTGATAGCCAAAATAATAACCCATTAATTATTTAAACAACTTTGGGGTTCAGCTGTCCCATACAGCTAACAATTATAGAACACCCACAGTTCTTCTAAGCACTTTACATACAATAACTCGTGCAATGCTATGGCAAGCCGGTAAGGTTGATGAGATGTTATTGTCCCCGCTTTCAAAAGAAACAGAGTCTCTGTGGTGCCTCATGGTTGGAGGAGAGAGGTTGGTTCATGGTGAAGTCGGAAGCTAACTACCATCTGATCCACAAGATCAATCTACTGGGTTAGCCAAAATGTCCATTTAGTTTTTTCCATAAAATAAAAGACACATTTTTTAATTTTTACTGATAGGTTTATTGATTTGGATATTTTGAGTACGTCAGCTATCTCCTGCTATTGGCTTCTCATGAGCAGAGCCCAGGGATGCTGCTAAACATCTTCCAATGTACAAGACAGCCCCACAGCAAAGAATTATTTGCCCAAAATGTCAGTAGTACCAAGAAACTCCACAAACCACTTTTGACATGTTCAATCAGTCACAGCACCTTCTTCAGACACTGCACAAATCTTTTTTTTATTTCAGTAGCATTTTTACCTTTCTTGAAATAATAAAGCATAATATGCCAAAAATGTTGCATACCTTTTTCCATCTTCCATATTAAAATGGCTGCACAAAAATTCCCCAATTTTCATAAGTTTTTTGAGTGGATGCTGATATGACACGTGTCACAATACAACTTAACAAAGTTGTTTTGAATGAAGTTAAAGACAACTAAGCACTACTAGAGCCATCGTACAGGAAAAACTACAGGGTCTGGCACAAATAACACCCTGTTTTATTGCAAAACCTTGTCTTACAAAATCTTTTCTTACACAATCATATGCTTGTAATTCTGTTACATAACAATATCACACTCAAGCACAGCATACGACATTTTAGATGAAATGTTCAAATTAAAACTATAAATAATTGCAGCCATATTTAACTAACCCTATCAACCACACTCGAACAGGTTTTACTGCCCCTGGGCCCTGTGAGCAAACTGTTTGGGCAACCCAATACTTCACAATGTGATTGGGTTGGTCAAATAATATCACACATGTGAATTATATGGGACAGAGCCTCATGCACAGCAGACACCCGGCGAGCCTGTGTTGTGATATCGATCATGTTGAGGATGGTGGGTGAGCGTGGGACCACTCACCCTTGAGGTTCCCAGGGAGATATTTGAGTTATGTTGTCACTTGGGCATTATGCTCTGTGCTCAATTGAGATAAAGAGATACAATTTCTAAGACAAGAACTAAACTTCCAATCCAGCTGATAGACAAGGCATTCCAGTAAGATGAAAAGCGCCCATGAGTTTTGAGCTATCTGCTGTGTAGGTTAAGGTACTTCTCACATTCCTGTTACTAACATAAAGAATTTGCACTGACAATCACTATGATGATGTTGCTATTGTCTAAAAGGACGGATGACCATACGGACACAAGCCATGTTTCCTGGGGAAGGCTGCTTGGTGTGTGGGAAACACGTACTTTGACATCTATTCAAAAGTGGTGACACATAAAGTTAGGTTTTAATTATTTCACTCAGTAACTGGAACTTGCCAATCTCAGAGAATGCAAATCCCCTGTCAATAAACAAAATTTAAAGAATGCCGGGCAATACACAGGCTAATGTGTATTGCATGTGTATTAGCATGATTTTCATAACCTAGATGTATAGCCCAACCTATACTATAAACTGCACCAAATAAATTGTCAAATTCAGTACTGGATGTGGGAATAATTTAAGGGCTCAGGTTTTGCTTTTGGCAGATTAATCTGTTGCACGTTAGAAATGTTTCAGACAATGATTTCTGACAGCTTCCACTCACACAGCTGCCAACACAAGAAACTACTCAAAGAGCCGGGGGAACAGCCAACAGCTCATGTGCGTCTGTCTGACCATTCTGCTATTGGTGGAATTTCTAAAGTTCACTGACTTTTAATGTAAGATTTTCCCCAGGCTACTTGTTACATACCATGCCATCTTAAGTAAAATGGAGATGTTTTTAAGTTTTCAAACATAAAGATATAGCCTTAGTTTCTTACATCAGCTGGGAAAGGGAGGGGAGGAAGGAGGTCATTGTGGAATCTATTTTAATCCATTTTATTATATCATAAGCCTTTTGCATTGGTTTGAATGTTTTTTCATTTCTTTACTGCCACTATCCTAGCAAGCCTCCTTATAAAAATTAGTGAGTTAGATCAGGGTTGAGCAGATGGCCTAATTATTCAAGAAAAATGTTCATCAACAGATAAATACTAAGAATACTAATGCCAATACTTATGCTGATGTAAGATTTGAATAAGCACTCACCAAAGAAGATATGAGACGACAAGCATATGAAAGTATGCTCAACATTATTCATCATTAGGGAAATATAAATTTAACAACAATGAGATGCCACTACAAAGCTATTAGAATGGCTAAAATAAATTTTAAAAATTTTTAGTGAAAATAATAAGCGCTATTATTTTTACTCAGGTATAGCTTGTTTATTAAAAATAATTTTACTTAGTTGCATCTTGGGTCTTCCCACTTGATTTATATGGTAGATTTTACTGGTGAAGAATACAGAGCAACTGGAACTCTCATACAGTGCTGATGGGTATGCAAAACAATACTGTTGCTTTGGAAAAGTCAGGTGTTTCTTAAAAAACCAGGGCCTGATGCAGGGTTCTCTCCCAGGTTCTGCTAGTTCACACCTTGTAGCAACATCGCTTCAATCTTTACATGGTATTCTCTCTGTGTGTGTGCGCGCGCATGTGCCAAAACTTCTGCAATTTACAAGGACACCTTGTATTGGATCAGGAACCTATTCTACTCCAGTATGACCTCATCCTAACTAACTACATCTGCGATGGACCTATTTATGAATGAGGTCACATGCTGAAATAGTGGGGGTTAGGACTTTGGGGGAAACAATTAAATCAATAACAGTACCTATTAGAATGGCCAAAATCCTCTGTTCTCTAGGAGGCCTGTCTATTTACTTTTCAGTTAACAAATAATAAAAGGCTTTTTCTGATATTTTTGCTTGGGGGACTGAATTAAAAAGTAAGCCATGTACGTTTGGCACATTTAATCAAATATTTGGCATTAGCTTATAAGAAACTTTTATTTAGTTTGTCAGTTCAGATTCCAATAGATCATTTAAAATTCCATTAGAGATTATTGTCCCTATTTCAATTTTTAAAAAACGTATCTAAGGATTCAAGCTGTTTGCCTGCACCAGACTCAGGCCCCTAGCCTGGCAGCCAAGTCGTGCCACTGTCCTGGAGGCTGATTCTGGCTGCTCAAGCCACCACTTGCCCCAAGGCTGATTTGAGCCATGGGCTGAGCTTGACTTGTGCTGCTCGCCCAGAGGCTACCTGGTGCTGCTTGCCCGAAGGTGGGCTCCAGCCACAGTGGGCTGGAAAAAAAGAAAGGAGGAGACGCTCTCCTCAGATCTCTCTGCACAACTGGTGAATTAAAGGCCCAGGCCTGGGGCAGATGGACAGTGGGGGCCTGGAAGCTCATACAGGACCTGTGCTGGAGGCTGGGCAACTGTGAACACTGTGGCCCAGACTTGGCCCCCATCCTTGCAAAACCATAGCAAAGGACAAAAGCAAAGCCTAGCACTACTCTTCCTGTGGCATCCAGGAAGACCAGCAGAACTTGCTTAATGGGTTTAAAGTCACCAGGAGGCTTGTTTTGTTTTCTTCCCTCTCTCTTTTTTTTTTTCTTTTTTTTCTTCCTGGAAGTGAGACAATAAAACATGGAGCTGTGAAATGTCCAAAGACAGATCCAAAGGGGTACCACAAGCCTAACCCCCAAAACTGAGAAATTGAGACAAATCTCACTTTGCTACCCCATAGAACTGACATTTTATTGTTTATTTGTGTTATTATTATTTTTCATTATTTTTACATTTTATTTTATTAATATTTTTATTTATCTTCTTTCTGTTTAGTTTTCTTCATTTTATTTCTCTGTTTAATTGCATTGTTTTACTGGTTTTCCTTATTCTCTCTTTATTGTATTTTAATTTTCCTTCTTTCACTTTTACTCATGTTCCAATAACACACTACTCTTAATCATATACTTTCTATTCTTGTTACCCAAATCATATATTTCTTGTCATGTTGTTGTTGTTCAAGTACTATTGTAATTGTTGTTCCATACGATTGTAAATACCACACAGCAACCCTCCCTGATCTAAGCCCACTTCATTTTATTCCTGAGCTTCATTATTGTTGTGGTTAACTCTATTCTCTCCCACACTATGCTTACTTTCTATCCTTTACTCTCACTATATCTCATCATCTAACCTTGCACAAGCACTCTGTTTTCTGCATTCAGCTCACAATCCTCCTCCCCTCAAGAGTCTTATCTCCCTTTCACCTTTTATAAAAAGTGGCTAGTTGGGTGAAATACCACGGTTAACACTATACTTATCCAAAGAATCTCCTATCTCTTCTCTACTTGTTGGTACTTTAAATCCCATAGGATAGTCTCCAGCTGTCTTAATCCATCTTGCCTACCCCCTGCCACTGATCACATACAAGACAAGGTGGGAGCTGCAAACATCACTATACCTGCTGGAGGAAAGAAACCACTAACAAAGGAACCACCAAAACCCCAAGTACAACAAGAGAGCCCACACAAGCAGAAGAAAGGGCAAACCTAGAGCATCCAGACAAGAAGATCAAAGAGACAACACAACTGTACCCCATAGAATTCCTACCATAGAAGTTCACCCTACAAAGACAGCTAGCAAAGCAAAACATCAGGAAGTGCAGAAGCAAACAATGAGTCACATAAAATGGGGAGACAAAACAAGAACATGCAATCAAAAGGAATAGAAGACTCCCCACTAAAAGAGCTAAATGCAATGGAGGTAAGCAAACTATAACATACAGAACTTGTAACAATGGTTATAAGATGCTCAAGGAACTCACAGACAACTACAAGGAACTGAGTGAGAACTACAACAGTATGAAAAAGGAAATAGAAACTATAAACAAAAACCAGGAAGAAGTGAAAAATAAAATCTCAGAAATAAAAAACACACTACAAAGAATTACAAGCAAGCTGGATGAAGCAGAGGTTAGAATCAGTGAGCTGGAGGACAAGGTAGAAAAAAAACCCAGAAAGAGCAAGAAAAGGAAAAGAGATGCAGAAAGAACAAAGAGGTGTTAAGGGAACC
>PVKU01008414.1:0-74130 GCA_004027475.1 Anoura caudifer
GAGTCCAGGAATAGACCTTAATTCATATGGGAATTAAATGTATGATGTAAGAGACATTTCAACTCAGTAAAGATCCATTATTCAATTTCCAAACTTCGATAAAAAGATCATAAATGACGTTAAATACCTTATTACAGAGTGAAAAATATATTCACAACACATGGGACTAAGAGCTCATACTCTTAATATACAAGGACATTTTATAAAATTAAAAACAAGCAAATTGAAATGTCAATTTAAAAATGGGGAAACACTTGAACAGGCAGTTTACAGTTAAAGTAATACAAGTACTAAATACATAGAAAGTACTTCAAACAGAATTTTAAAAATGTGGATTAACCAACAGTAACAACATTTTTTAAGTCTGAGAAACTAAAATTAGCAAAGGGGAAAACATCTGATGATATGACAATAACATACAGAGGGTGTGGGAAACAAGCACCAATTTTTCTCCTGTTTTTTGTTGGAGGGCAGTTTCACAATATCTATTAAAATTTGGTCCAGCAATTCCAGTTGTTGGGTTTTTTTAAGTATATTTTATTGATTATGCTATTATAGTTTTCGTAATTTCTCCCCCTTTATCCCCCCACCTTGCATCCCTAACCCTCCAGCATCTCCCCCTTAGTTCATGTCCATGGGTTGTACATATAAGTTCCTTGAGTCCTCTGTTTCCTATACCATTTTTGATCTCTCCCCATCTATTTTATGCCTACCAATTATACTTCTTCCCTGTACCTTTTCCCCCCATTCCTCACTGCCCCCTTCCCACTGAAATCCCTCCATGTGATGTCCATTTATCTGATACTGTTCATCTTCTACTTGGTTACTTAATTTTTGTTTTCTTTGTTTGTCTTTTCCTTTAGGTTCATTTGTTGATAGTTGTGAGTTTTTGTCATTTTACTATTCATATTTTTGATCTTTTTTTTAGATAAGTCCCTTTGACATGTCATATAATAAAGGCTTGGTGATGATGATCTCCTTTAACTTGACCTTATCTGGGAAGCACTTTATCTGTCCTTCCATTCTAAATGAAAGCTTTGCTGGATAAAGTCATCTTGGATGTAGGTCCTTGACTTTCATGACTTGGAATACTTCTTTCCAGCCCCTTCTTGCCTATAATGTCTCTTTTGAGAAATCAGCTGACAGTCTGATGGGAACTTTTTTGTAGGTGACTGGTCCCTTATCCCTTGCTGCTTCTAGAATTCTCTCCTTCATTTTAATCTTGGCTAATGTAATTATGATGTTCCTTGGTATGTTCCTCTTTGGGTCCAATTTCTTTGGGACTCTCTCGGCTTCCTGGACTTCCTGGGAGTCAATTTCCTTCACCAGATTGGGGAAGTTTTCCTTCATTATTTGTTCAAATAACTTTTCAATTTGTTGCTCTTGTTCTGGTACCCCTTTAATTCTGATATTGGAATGTTTTAGGTTGTGCTAGAGATTCCCTAGCCTCTCTTCATTTTTTTAAATTCTTGTTTCTTCATTCTGTTCTAGTTGGATGTTTTTTTCTTCCTTTTGTTAGAAATCTGTGCTTTGAGTCCTGGTTACCTTCCTGTTACTTTTGGTTCCCTGAATGTTTTGCTTTATTTCATTTTGGGTATCTTTCATTTGTTTTTTCATTTTTTGACCAAGCTCAGTCAGATCTGTGAACATTTTGATTACCAGGGCTTTAAATTCTCCATCAGATAGGTGGCTGTCTCCTCATCACTTAGCTCTCTGTGTGAAACTTTGCTCTCCACTTTCATTTGGGCCCTACTTCTTTGTCTTGGTGCACCTGTTAAGTTTTAAGGGGGCAGGGCCTTAGGTATTCACCCAGGTGGGGCAACCCTCCTGGCTGTGCTGCGGGGCTGCCTGTGGGGGAGGGGCTAGAGAGGGAACAGTGCAGCTCACTTGCTTGGCTCTAGCCCACTTTCCAATGAAGTCTCGTGAGAGACTGGGAGTTTCTCCTACAGCGGCACCCACCATACTTCACAGTGAGCTCTTTCAGTTTCCGGTTCCCGCCAGACCCGCCAACACTTTCTGCTGCCTTGCCAAGGTTTCTCTTAGCGGGCCCTGCCTGCATGGTCTGCTGCCTTGCTGCAGTTTCTTACTGGTCTGGTTTTTCTCTTTGTTTCTTTAAGTCCTTGGTTGTGGGTGCTCCATGCAGTTTGATTTTCTGGCACTTGTGGTTGTTCATTGATTTTAGATTGGTTGTTGTCCTCCTTTTGGTTGTATGAGGAAGCGAAGGGTTTCTACCTATGCCTCCATCTTGGCCAGAACTCCCAGTTGTTGGAATTTATCCTCCACTTAATCCTATAGAAACATGCAAAGATGTGTCTACAAGAATACTGGATGCAATGTGTGTCTTGGCAGGAGTGGTAAGATAAATCTGCTTTCAATCTTCCCCTAGTTCAGTGTGCTTCAACACCCCAGCCTTCTTCTTCTGTTTCCTGAGTACACTCAGTCCTTTCCACTTTAGGGCCTCTTCACTAGCTATTCCCTCCACTTGGAAAGCTTTTTGCCAAGATTTTTTTTCATGTGACCTACTTTTTCTTGTCATTCAGGTCTCATTAAGTATTACTCTTCAATGAAGCCATTCCTAATAACTACCATATGGTTGCTCTCACTGCCTATCATATTCCTCTGTTTTGTTTTTGTCATGGTAACTGTTACTATTTGATATTTTCTTGCATGTTTATATATTATCTATTTCCCTGCAATATGAAAAGGCAATATAACTATGTGATTAAAAGCATTGACTCTAGAGCTATAGCTGGGTTCAAATTCTGTCTCTGCCATTTACTATCTTTGGGGACAATTTTAACTTAATCTCTATGTGTTTCACTTTCCTCATTGGTAAAACTCTGGGTGAGAATAGAACTTATCTCACAGACTTGCTATGAGAATAAATGAACTTTTAACATCTAAAGCACTTACAGTAATAATTAAGGCATGGTAGGTACTCACAAAATACTTGCTTATCACTTATGCAGAAGAATATTATGTAATAATTTCAAATCATTTCAGTGAACTAGGAAGATCTGTGTGTGCTGATATCAACCTAGTTTAAGATACAATATGAATGAATATAGCCTAGTAAACACCAAGATATTAACCTCAAAATCTCAGTGTCTTTAAAGAAAGGCTTATTTCTTACTCATACTTCATGTTCATTATATGTGAGTATCTCTGCCCCATGTTATTCTCATCAGGATTCTGGGCTCTACCGTACAACAAAAGGAAGTAGAGGATACAGAATGGCATCCTAGATGCTTTTATCTAGAAGTATCATCTTTCATTCTATTCAGATTGCATCTGCCAAAATAGGTGACATTGCCACAGCTAATTTCAACCAGAAGGAAAATACAATTCTATCATTTTCCTCTGAGGAGGAAAACGCAAAATATCAGTGAACAACCATTATTAATGGGAATATAATAATTGGGAAAAAGTATAAAAGAGTAGGTATTGTAAGGACCTATCTTTTCAAGGATGTGTGTGAGTAAAGTACTTGGGTTGATGTTATAAAAATGTATGGAACAATCCACAAAACACAGTGATCTTCTCCGGATGTAGGATGTTCACTTTTCATGGTATATCTTTATGATCTTGATGTACTGCTTGATATATTTTTCAAATGCCACATGCATCACTTTCATAAGTAAAAAATAAGTCTTCCAACTTTTCCTCATATATTCTTTGGTAACCAAGTAAACCGGGGTCCATCCAGGTGTCACCTTAATACATGACCCAACAATTACTGTTGGAGGAAACAGGTTTTATTTACAGGATTCCAACCTCAGGGAGACTGAGAGCACTCCTGCTCAGAGCCCTGTTCTCTCATGAGACACAGCACTTCCCCTGCTCCCCACCAGACTCTAAGCCCAAAACATTCCCCGAAGTTCCTCATATCATTATCTGTTCTTAAGCCGGCTTTGCAAACAGTTCCCTATCACCTCTGGAAGGCACACTCATGGATTTTAGAATCACTGTCCTCTCTCAGCAGCTCTTTCCTTCAGGATCTGTGGCACGTTGTCCTCAGCTTCCATGTAATAGTCCAGAAACATGTGCCATATTCTCCAGGCAGGTTTCCCAATGGGTCTCCTATTTCTCACTGCAGCTCTTAATCTAAAACTGCATGGCATCTCCTTACTCCAAAGCACTTGGAAACTCCTTACACACCAGACTTCATGGCCAATCCCCCTAGTTCATGGCTTCTTCCTCATGGTTGCTTTCCTCATGGCTGGCACTCACTACTGACCTCATGACTGATGGGGTGGCCTTTCTACACCCTTTGAAACCACATGGCTACTACTTTTCCTCTCTCTGAGCTCTCATTGCTGCTCCCTTCTCTTTCACAGCCTGTCCTTACTTTTAAATGCTGACCTGGAGCTTCCTATGTGACTTCAAATCTGGCCCCTCCTATAAAGAGCTACTTTTTAGAGTTCCCCTATACCTTTTACCTTCTTTTAGCTGCTATCTTTAGTCAGGGCAAGAGTACCCCATGACAAATGAGCCTCGCTTTCCTGCCTCTTGTGCAAGTGCTGTGTAAGTTCTCTTGGCTGTGTCACGAGTCCCTGAATGCTCACAAAATCACATACAACTTTGCCTGTGGTGTCTGCACAACTATCAACTAGCTCTCAACTTGCCATTTTTATGGAAAGTATCTTAACCTCCATATCATCCATCACCTTCCTCCATCCCCCTACCATGAGCTGTGGGGAATATGCTTTGCTATTTTCAGGGACCCCCTGCTCTGCACCCCATTTCACTTTGACAGTGCGTCATGGCCAGTAGTATTAAATTTGAGTCAGTATGGGATGACTTACACTGTATACATATGGACATGGACACAGACTTAGCAATGAGAAAAAAAGAATGGGGAGAAATCAACTATTTTCTGGATAGAGAAGAATAAAATAGGGTTCCAAAAGGACCAGTGATAATAATAAAGTCCTATAAACTATCTGATGTAGGGAGTTGCATGGTAAAATTTCCAAGCTCAGTAGTAACAAGGTCTTTTGGGTAGTTAAGTACCAGCCAAATAGGGGCCGGCCACACAAAGATTTTTGTATCCCTTTGCGCTTGGATAGAAAACATGACATAGATAGGTGATATATTTCTGATCTCTTAAAGTTATTGTTGTCAGTCATTCCAGGGCTTTTCACAGCCTGAAAATTCATAATTTTCATACTTATTCTTAAAATAAGACATGAGATGATACACTTGTGTATGATTTGCAAACAGTGGAAGAAGCATGACTTCAGGTGAAAATCACTTCTTTTTAGGTATTTGTTGTTACCTGTAACAATTTGAGTACATACATATGCCTAATTATTTCCCTTGTTATGTTCCTTTTTTACTGGTATTTCTTGGAAATGCCTACTTCTTGTAGGGGAGACACAAATGTGGAAACTTTTGTAAGGAGGCACAGATTTAGCTATAAAGTATAGGAAGTGGTAATTTGAAGGAATTTTGAAATTAAAAAAATACTGAATGATTTACACAGTGGCATAACAGAGTTATATAGACTACACTAAGAATTTGAAGGAAATTCTTTTATTATCCTAATCTATTTTAAAAATTGGTATTATATATTTATTTTGTCTATATTTAAAACTATAGTTAAGGTAGAAAATTATGATTCACTATATTTTCAATATGTATTCGTGTTCCCTTTTCATCACCTTCTGTTAAAGTAAATAGTATAATACTTACATGTTACATAGGAAGGCAAACAAAATCCTATTCAAGACTGATTAACATTTTTAAAGGATTAGGTTCAGGTATTACAAAAATAAGTATTTCATTATATGAGTGAATCCAGAGAAATCAGATATGGCTAGAAGTGTTTCACATATTCACCCTGCTGACTTTTCAAAGTGTTTTATTACCATGTAGAGATATACCTGAGCACACTATTTTAATAGCTTTATATTCCTGCATGATCATATTGAAGACAATAGGATTTTCTCAGTATTACTGAGGACCTCATACATATGTCAAGGAACGTTTTAATCTAAATGTTATTTTTTAAGATCAGCTGCATTTAGAGTGTGCTGTTCACCATATACCTCTCAGCATGTGATCTGTGTGAACTAGGGAGACAGTATTCCTGCTCAACAATTTGACATATAACTTGTAGTATGAGGTCTGTCCAGAAAAAGTCCAACCATTGGTAATATAACTTGATCATTTTGCATGACATCAATGTAACCTGGCAGCCAAGGAGAGTGGACTGGAATGCACATGCATGAATAATGATGACTGCACTATACTAGTCAGTGGAGGTGATAGACTCCGTTGAGTGAGCATGGGTACTATGTGACTGTCATGTTGAAAATGACTGAATGACTTGTATTTAAATGTTTCGTCCATCTTGGGTTTGTTTTTTTTTATGTGGTGTATGTTGCTGGTCGAGTTTCATTATTTTGCATGTGGCTGTCCAGATCTCCCAACACCATTTGTTGAAGAGGCTATTTTTACACATTTTATGCTTCTGCTCCCTCTGTCAAATATTAATTGACCGTAGAGACTTGGGTTTATTTCTGGGCTCTCTATTCTGTTCCATTGGTCTATGTGTCTGTATGCCAGTACCAAATGGTTTTGATTATTGTGGCCTTGTAATATAGTTTGATGTAAGGTATTGTGATCCTTCCCACTTTGTTTTTTTCTCAAAATCACTCTGGCTATTTGGGGTCATTTATGGTTCCATATAATTTTTTGAAATGTTTGTTCTATTTCTGTGAAATATGTCATTGTTATTTTAATAGTGATTTCATTGAATCTATAAATGGCTGTGGGTAGTATGGACATTTTGTTGATGTTGATAAAAAAGGAATTGCCTTTTGACCAAGCAATCCCACTGCTAGGATTATACCCTAAGAATTCTGAAACACCAATTCAAAAGAACCTATGCACCCCAATGTTCATAGCAGCACAATTTATAATAGCCAAGGGCTCGAAGCAACCTAAGTGCCCATCAGTAAATGAGTGGATAAAAATTCTATGGTACATTTACACCATGGAATGCTATGCAGGAGAAAGAAAGAAGGCGCTCCTACCCTTCCCAACAGCATGGATGGAACTGGAGAGCATTATGCTATGTGAAATAAGCCAGGCAGTGAAAGACAAATACCATATAATCTCACCAATAAGTGGAACCTAATCAACAAAACATACAAGCAAGCAAAATACAACCAGAAACATTAAAATAAAGAACAAACTCACAGTAACCAGAGGGTAGGTGGGAAGGGATAATGGGGGGAAAAGTGGGAAGGGTTGTCAAGGAACATGTATAAAGGACACATGGACAAAGCCATCAAAGGTAGGTAGGATCCAGGGTGGGAGGTGGAGATGTCTGGGCTTGGGAATGGAAATGGAGACAATTGTACTTAAACATCAATAAAAATAATTTAAAAAGGAGTGACAAGTATGCATCAAATTTTGCATTAAGCTTGAACATTCCTCCTGAAACTATTTGGATGATTCAGAAGGCCACAGCTATGGGCAATTGATGATTGGCAGCTTCATCACAACAATGCACCCATTCATGCATCATGTCTCATACAGAGCTCTTTGGCAAAATATCAAAACATCCAGGTGACTCAGCCCCCCTGCAGCCCAGATTTGACACCCTACAATTTCTGGCTTTTCCCTGAACTAAAATCACCTTTAAAAGGGATGAGATTTTGACTGTGAGGAAAATATGATAGGGCAGCTGATGGCGATTGGGAGAACTGGGTGAGGTCCCAAGGTGCCTACTGTGAAGGGGACTGAGGCGTCATTGTCTTATGTACAATGTTTCTTGTATCTTGTATCTTTTTCAGTAAATGTCTTTTTTTCATATTACATGGCTGGATACCTGCTGGACAGATCTCATATTTTGATACAGGTGTCATGTTCTCCTTTTACTTAAATATGTAGTAATTCTAAGCTTTTCTCTTTAATAATTACTCATGCATAATTATGGAGTTTAAGAAAATTACCAAATGTGGTATTGAAAATGAACATTCAAAGGAATGAGGGAAAAATAGGAACATATACATGTTTTCAGAATCCATATATATCTGATACAAATGTAAGGCCTTATTTAAATTTTATTAGTATGGTACATTAGGAAAAAAAGACATATTTGATACACATTACTTTTACCTTGGGTCATATTTGCAAAATAATAATTCTTAATAGAGACTAAAAATATGTGTTCATAAATAGTCAACTTTTCTTTCATATTCAATTGTAAAGCATGGTAGAAAGTAACAAAAATAATAGGACTGCTATTCACTCCACAGTTATTTAGTGAGCTATTATTTATGTAGTAGTACACTTAAGTATGAGAATACAGAAAAAAGAATAATGTATCTTGATTTCAAGGCAGTTATAATTTCCCTGTTTGATATGTTTAGAGAGGTTAAATAATTGGTCTAAGGGATTATGGCTGGTCAGTGTCAGAGTTGAGAGAAAGTCTTCTGACTCCAGAGGCATTTTTATTACTACATTAAATTGCCACTTCAACAGCAGGACAAACTTCATGTAGTAGATGACAGTTAAATTGGAGTTTAAAGTATGACACTGGAAGAAACACAACAAAAAGGGTATTTAAAAAATAGTACTGAGGAAATTGGTCCAATCCCAAAAGAAGGCATGATTTAGGAAGTAAGGAAATAATAATATAAAAACTTTAATGGCAGGTAGTATTAATCAGATACTTATTATGTGTCGAGCACTGTTTAAGTGCCTCACAATAATATCAGATACATTTCCATTTCACAAATGGGGAAACTGAAGTCCAGAGATGTTAAGTAGCTTACTCAGAGCTAGTTAAGTGGTGGAGCCAGTGTTTGAAGCCTAGCTTTGGAGAACATACTCTCACTTTTATGCTATGCTGCCTCTATATACTTTAGTATGGAGTGGTAAAAGCAAGCAAGCTAGTTTTGCCAATAAGTGCTGTGAATCCACTGTGTATTAAGTGCCTATGAGAATTCAGAGCAAGGGCTAGGGCAAGATCTAGTAGGGTCCCTCAGTTTCTAGTGTTGCATGTAGACAGAGCATTGGATATGCTGGTGGAGTGGGCAGGTCAGGTGGTGTCTGGTGGACTGAGTGGTCCCACATTTGTGTGCAGATAAACTGGGAGGAGCAGCTGGGGAGCAAGATAGACCACTCATCCCAGGGTTCCAGCACAGGGAAAATAAAGTCTCAGAACCTCTGGCTGTAAAATCTGTGGGGGTTGCAGTGGCAGGAGAAACTGCCAGTCTCTTGAAAGAGGGGCAAGAGCCAAGCAAGCAGCATTGTTCCCTCTCTGACCCATTCCTCATATACAGCACCACACATGGCAAAGTATATTGCCCTGCTGTGGCGAATACCTAAGGTTCTACCCTTTACAGTGTAACATGTATGCCTAGACAAAGAAATATGGCCCAAATGAAAGAACAGAACAAAACTCCAGAGAAATAACTAAATGACAAAGAGATAGCCAACCTATCAGATGCTGTGTTCAAAACAATGGTAATCAGGATGCTCACAGAAATGATTGTGTACAGCCACAATATAAAGGAAGAAGTGAAGGCTACACAAAGTGAAATAAAGCAAAATACACAGGGAACCTACAGTAAAGAGAAGGAAATTTGGAACAAAAACAAGAAATAAACATTTGGTTAGAGCAAAATGAAGAAACAGGGATTCAGAAAAATGAGGAGAGACTTAGGAACCTCTGGGACAACGTCAAACATTTCACCATCTCCATCATAGGGATCATGAAAAGAGGAAGAACAAGAAATTGAAAACTTGTTTGAAAAAATAATGAAAGAAAACTTCCCCAATCTGGCAAAGAAAATAGACATAAAAGTCCAGGAAGCTCAGAGAATCCCAAACAAGTTGGAACCAAAGAGGAACACAGCAGAGTACATTATAATTAAATTGCAAAAGATTAAAGATGAGGGAATCTTAAAAGCAGCAAGAGAGAATAGAGTTATCTAGAAGGGAGTTCCTGTGACTATTAGCTGATTTCTCCAAAGAAACCTTTCAGGCAAGAAGGGGCTGGAAAGAAGTATTCAAAGTCTTGAAAGGCAAGGACCTACATCCAAGATTGCTCTATCCAGCAAAGCTGTCATTCAGAATGGAAGGGCAGATAAAGTGCTTCCCAGGTAAGGTCAAGTTAAAGGAGTTCATCATCACTAAGCCCTTATTATATGAAATGTTAAAGGGACTTATCTAAGAAAAAGAAGACCAAAAATACACTAAAATGACAAGAAACTCACAACTATCAACAACTGAACCTCGAAAACAAAAACAAACTAAGCAAACAACTAGAGCAGAAAGAGAATCACATAAATGGAGATCACATGGAGGGATATCAGTGGGGAGGGGTAAGGGGGAGGGTGGGAGAAAAGGTACAGGGAATACAAATCATAATTGGTTAGTATAAAATAGATGGGGAGGTTAAGAATAGTTTGGGAAATGGAGAAGCCACATATCTTATATATATGACCCATGGACATGAACTAAGGGGGGGAATGCTAGTGGGAGGGGGCTGTAGGTCAGAGGGGACTAAAGGACTGAAAATGGGAAAACCGTAATAGCATAATTAATAAAATACACTTAAAATACACATATATTTTTTCAATTACAGTTGATGTTCGATATTACCCAAAACACTAAATTGAAAAGACATACACACCCCCATATTCATTGTATCATTATTTACAACAGCAAAGCTATGGAAGAAATCTAAGTGTTCACCAACAGATAAATGTACAAAGAAGTGGTACATATATACAATGGAATATGACTCAGCCATAAAAAAGAATGAACTCGTGCCATCTGCTTCAATGCTGATGGATCTAGAGAGTATTGGGCTGAGTGAAAAAAGCCAGACAGAGAATGATAAATGGGTCTTATGTTCAGTCCTTTACTTGCCCCCTTCTAAATACAGGAGAATGAGATCTTTCCCTCCCCCCATTGCCACTTTGGCTGATCATCCCAGAAGTCATTAAAAGTACCTAAAGATTCCTGGGTTGAATGGAAAAATCCATGTTTGGTGATTTTAAAGACCATTCCAGAAGAGAAGGGGCCAGGGGCATTTTCCAATCACCTTTTACCCCCTTCCCCTTCCCTATCAGGCCTAATGTCAAATCAGAAGGTATTTATATATCTTATAAATTTTAAATAGTAGTTGCCTTCAAAGTATATTGTTTTTTTTCAGGTCTTGTTTTAGGTTTTATATTTAAAAGATTTTTTTTTTAATTTAG
This sequence comes from Anoura caudifer, assembly GCA_004027475.1. Taxonomy (NCBI): domain Eukaryota; kingdom Metazoa; phylum Chordata; class Mammalia; order Chiroptera; family Phyllostomidae; genus Anoura; species Anoura caudifer. The sequence continues at coordinate 11,226 of PVKU01008414.1, forward strand.
ATATTTACTTTTACACAAAAGAATGTTATTTAGTTATAAATACAGGTATCTACTTAACTAGAATAAATTAAGCTCTTTCTATTGTAGTGTGGTGTCTGAGTATAATACCTGATATTAACCTGATTTTTGAAACACAACCACTGGGGTTAAGAATTCAGTCTTAAATACAGTGTCATTAAGGGCCTTGAAAGCTAGGTAGAAATTTATGCCCAGAGTCCTTGTTTTGTAGGATTATATAATCTAATGATTTAGAGTACTTTTGTTATCTAGAGTTTAAGGTACTTATAAAATGCTGTTTGCTTATGGAATGAATTTTCTCTTGATAAATGACTGTTCTCAAAGACATATTGATTTCCATATAATTATATAGCTAGTTATAGTCTAGTTTGTTAACAAAACAGTCTTGGATTTTGCATAATTTAATGAATATAATTAATGACTATTCTTCTTTTGTCTGATAGGCTAAGTAATCAGGCTGACCTAGACCAATGATTTATATTCATTACAGAATGAAAAAAATAGCTGCAAAATATTTTTTCATGATGGCTCTCTTTTTCTCAATTTCCACTCCTAGGCATTTGATTAATTTCATTTTAAAGTTGTACAGGCATAGTTAATATAAGAAATAGAGACACTCTAGCCAAAACAGTGGTAAAGTAAAAAAGACACATGTAACATACTCCTTTACTGGTGTGCTTCAAATTATAATGATGTGACTGAGTGGACTGGTACTGGTGCTTTAGATATTAGTTATTTATAATTTAATTATTAGGTAAGGGTGTTTTATTTTTTGAAGTGTGGATATAAACATCTGAACTATATGTCATATTAGGAAATAATCGGTTCCCAGAGGAACCTTATAAATAGCTTCATGGATGAACATGTTTACACCGTGTTAGCAGTCTACTATGAAAAGTGTGTGTGAGTATGTGTAGCTGAGGGAGCATCCAGTGAACTTTAAGGTGAGGCAATGAAGCCTCCTGATCGATCAAGTCAAGGTAAAGCAACTATTTAGTCAATTTTGCTTCCTAAGGGTAGAAACTTTATATTTTTTTCTCCTTCAGTGGCTAGAGTTGTGCCTGGAAATAGTAGGTGCTCAAAAAATTTGATTGTACTATTGTAAGTATAAAGGAGATTTGGATTTTGGTTATAAAAATGTTTACACTATTTTCAGGAGTTTATATGTTGTGTGAAATAGGATAGTTCTGTAATTAAAATAAAGCAGGCCTTTTTGTACCACTGTCCACTACTGTTTGCTAAGCTTTTTCATGTGTGGCTTGTAGAATTTGTTTCTCACAGTGTAAACACAGTGTTTTCATGTATTGATTTCTTACTTCCTATTAGGCACCATGCTGGTACTTTTATAGATGTTATCTTATTTACCAGATATCTTCATTATATGTATGATAATTCATATTACAGTCTTCATTTTCAAGTTACGGGACTCTGACTCAGTATTTAAGCAAGCTGCCCAGTAAGTTGCTTGGTAGTAGGCACTGGGGCTTTTATTTGAATTCAGATGCTGCTTCTCTTGAATATTCCTACTGGCAGTAAATCTTCATCTTCTGAGAATGGAAATAATTTTTAGAAATAGCCTAAAATAATCAAATCCTAGCCTTAAAATATAAAGCAATGAGACATGTTTTATTGCTTGGGTGGTAAACTGTCCCTGAAGGTAATTCCTTCTTTCAGAAAGGATGTTCAAAATATTTTCAGCAGTTGCAGCATCATTCTAGTGCTTACATAGCCCCTGAGATAACTGTGATAGACAATACACATTTGGAAGATTAAAATCTTGTTAAAAAACAAAACAGGGTAGTTACTTTATATTCACACCTGATGCCAAAGTAAATCACTTCCATGCAATTAATTGTATACATCGTTTTAAGAGATGTAAAGAAATGTTACACCACTTGTGTTAGTGTAGAACATTTGATAATTTCTAAGGGAAATTTTCAAACCGTTTAGCTCACTTCAGTTTCTACAGCAGTCTCTAAAGTCTCTTTTCTTTAACAGGGCCTTGTGGGTGTTCTAAAGGAATGATTGAAATGAAATGACAGAGTCAAACATTGTACCATAATAGATGAAATGGAAAGTAATTAGGTTAATGTTAACTCATTATGAAGCTCCAACCATTTTTACCTGCTTATTTCTATGTAGAAACCTGTGCAGCTGAGGTGCTGAATAAGAAATTCTTGTACAAATGAGCCTGGAGGCATGTTTCTAATATTGGGGTTAAGCCTATGCAGTATTGTAATGAATTACCCTGTCAGTATTTAAATGAGCTATAAGAGAATGTAGTTCTTCTGCCAGAAAATTTGGATTCTAATGTTTATCATCAAAATTTTTAGCTTTATGTTTGAATCTTTATAATTGCATATACTTCTCATTTGTTGATTATGGTGGAAAAACCCTGAATCCATACCACATGTACATCACATATAGTGTCAGATATTTCAAGATATATCCACAGAGAAGTATTTTATAGAAATTGTAAGGAAGAGATTTATAACAGAAAATGTTAGGGCAAAATGATGTCGATAAATATATCTTGGCAATTATATGTACTCAGTAGTTTTTTGTAAGGAAGCAATTGTGTATTATTTATTCAAGAAGTTTGTCCAAAAAATGAGGGGTGCATGTATGTGCTTTCATACAAATCCATAGTCATAGTCATATACATATATGGAGATATATGAAATGCTTAAGAACATGGAATTTGGAGTCAGGCAGAATAGATGTAAATGAAGTCTGTCTGATTCCCAAAATGACGCTTTACTTCACAGAGAAATTTAAAAGTGTCATCCCCATAAATGCTTACACTGCCCCCACATAACATATATCCTTTTTCTTCAGTCATCATGTATAATCACATTTAATACGCTTAACCTCTTATAACTAAAATGTCCTGCCTGTATTCAGGAGAGAAAATATTGTAGAAATAGCTCTATATTCAATTGCCATCTATGGTGTAATTACTTCTTAGAAAAATGGTATATTGTTGCTTTTAATTTAAAGAGACAATTTTATTTGCTATGCCAAGGAATGGCTTCTAAAACAATTTAATTCCTAAAACAATTAAATACCTATTTTTGTCAAATTGTGTTAAACATTAATTTAATACTTTAATTAAAACAAAAGAATATTTTACCTTAGGCATGAACTTTTCTTTCCTACTATCAATGTGCTAATGCATTTTTAGTAATAAACTTACATTTCTTGTTCTTAAAATTAATGTTGGTCCTATAATGGTCTTTTATAATGTCAGTTTGATAATTTCATGTCAGTCTTTTGTATCTGGAAGTTTTGAGACAGTTTTGTATTATTTCCCACAAAGATGCAAGAAGTAGTTATACTTTATTTTACCCATATAGCAGTGGAGTCATGATAGCATAGAATTATTATATCAGAACAAATGTAAGAAAATCATCTAGAGCAGAGCCATTTAGGAGAAATATAATGTGAGACACATGTGTAATTTTAAATATTCTTGGAGCCAAATTTAAAAGGAAAGAAAAAAAGTGAAATTTATATTATTTATTTTTTATAGATTTTATTTATTTATTTTTAGATAGAGGGAGAAAGAGAGGGCGAGAAACATCAGTGTGTGGTTGCTTTTTGAGCACTCCCTACTGGGGACCTGTCCCTCAACCCAGGCATGTGTCCTGACCAGGGATGGAACCAGTGACCCTTTGGTTCACAGACTGGCACTCAGTGCACCGAGCCACATCAACCAGGGCTGAAATTTATTTAAATAATATATTTTATTTAATATATTCAGAACATTATCATTTTAATATGTAATTAATTAAAATAATTAGATATATTATATTTTGGGTAGGATTGACGGACTTCAAAAGTCTGGTGTGTATTTAGCATGACTAGCACATCTCAATTCTAACTAGCCAGATTGCAAGTGATGGATTGCCAGACATGACTAGTGGCTACATATTGGACAATGCAGATCTAGAGTATTGATTTCTATTCCATCCAAATATCTCTGATGACATGGTACATGAGAATAGTGCTAGTGGCACACCAAGTAGGACATACCTCTCTGCTAAAGCATTATCAGAAAATCCAGGTGAGAGGAACTTTTTTTCTGTAGTTTTTCTGTAGTTCATTCATTCCACATGATCCTCATGTGTCCCTCACTTGAGGGTAGGGAAGCTTACCTTCTCCTAATGAGAATCACTGACCTTATTTGAACCTTTTATTTTACCCTTGAGGAAACAAGACCCAGATTCATTCAAGGGCCTATGATCTGCAAGAAAGTTGGCAGTCTCAGATTCCTTTTTACCTGAAGTTGCCTTCCTCTATGCCTGTACCTGTTTTGGAATAAATTAGTTTTCCTTCTCCAATCTGGATAGATAACGAAATGGAGATATCACATCATTAATGATGGTTCTATAGATTCTATTTTTCTTATTAAGTAACCATTGCCTCTATTCTCTTTGACTCTCTACCTGTCACTTAAGCCAAACCCTACTGTAGGCTCAAAAAGTGAGAACGAACTGTTTGCATTTTTAATATAAATTTCTGATGTAGTCTGTGCATGGAAAAACATCTCTCCTCATTAATTGTAATGCCTTTTTATTTCTTTAAGAGTGTATTTCTACTACATTATTACAACCAGGTAACAGTTAACTGATTAATTATATGCCTAGTGTTTTTTTTTATCCCTTTCCCTGAATCATCTCATATAATCTGTATAACAACCAAAGAAGGTGGCTTCTGTTGTTATATCTTTTTATTTTATTTTATTTATTTATTTTTACTGTCATTCAGTTATAGTTTTCCTGCCTTTTTTCTCCTGTTGCTCTCTCCTGCACCATCACTCCCATTCCCAGTCAATTCCCTCCATTATCTGTGCCCATGAGTCCTCTATTCATGTTCCTTGACTTGCACCTTCCCCTTCTTTCCACCATTATCCCCCTCTCTCCTCCTCTCTGGTTACTGTCAATTTGTTCATTATTTCAGTGTCTCTGGTTATATTTTGCTTGCTTGTTTCTTTTGTTGATTAGGTTCCACTTATAGGTGAGATCCTATGGTATTTGTCTTTCAATGCCTGGCTTATTGCACTTAGCATGATACTCTCCAGTTGCATCCATGCTCTCCTGAAGGATAGGAGCTCCTTCTTTATTTATGCTGCATACTATTCCGTTGTATAAATATACAGTTTTTTGATCCACTCATTTATTGAAGGGCACTTAGGTTGCTTCCAGCACTTGACTATTGTAAATTGTGCTGCTATGAACATTGGGGTACATAGGTTCTTTTGGATTGGTGTTTCAGTATTGTTAGGATATAATCCCAGCAATGGGATCGCTGGATCAAAAGGCAGTTCCATCTTTAGTTTTCTGAGGAAATTCCATACTGTTTTCCACAGTGGCTGCACCAGTCTGCATTCCTGCCAACAGTGCACTAGGGTCCCCTTTTCTCCACAACCTCTCCAACACTTGTTGTTTGTTGATTTGTTTATGATGGCCATTCTGACTGAAGTGAAGTGGCATCTCATTGTGTTTTAATTTGCATCTCTCTGATGGCTAGCGATGCTGAGCATCCTTTCATATGCCTCTGGACTCTTGTATGTCCTCTTTGAAGAATTGTCTGTTGAGGTCATTTGCCCATTGTTTAACTGGATTGCTTGTCGTCCTGGAGTGGAGTAATGTGAGTTGTTTATACATTTTGGAGATCAAACTCTTCTCTGAGGTATCATTGGCAATTATGTCTTCCCACAAGTTTTGTTCCCTTTTCATTTTGTTGATGTTTTCTTTGGCCATGCAGAAACTTCTTAATTTGATGTAGTCTCATTTGTTTATTCTTTCCTTTATATCCCCTGCCCTAGGGGATGTATCAGTGAAAATATTGTTGCATGGGATATCTGAAATTTTCCAGCTTATAGTCTCCTTTAGGACTTTTATGGTATTGTGACTTACATTTAAGTCTTTTATCTACCTTGAGTTTATTGTTTTGTATGGTGTAAGTTGCTGGTTGAGTTTCATGTTTTTGCATGTAGATGTCTAGCTCTCCCAACACCATTTGTTGAAGATGTTATTTTTACTCCATCTTATGTTACTGCTCCCTTTGTCAAATATTAACTGACAGTATTGACATGGGTTTAATTCTGGGTTCTCTATTCTGCTCCATTGATCTATGTGTCTGTTCTTATGCCAGTACCAGACTGTTTTGATTACAGTGGCCTTGTAATATAGTTTGATGTCAGCTACGGTGATGTCCCTGACTTTGTTCTTCTTTCTCAAAATTACTGTGGCTATTTGGAGTCATTTATGGTTCCATACAAATTTTTGAAATGTTTGTTCTGTATCTGTGAAGTATGTCATTGGTATTTTGATAGGGATTGCCTTGGGTAGTATAGACATTTTGATGTTAATTTCATCAGTCCATCAACATGGTATATGCTTCCATTTATTTGTGTCTTCCTTAGTTTCTTTCTTCAGTGTTGTGTAGTTTTCTGTGTACAGGTTTTACCTCCTTGGTTGGGTTTATTCTAAAATATTTTATTTTTCTTGTTGCTGTATTAAATAGGATTTTTTCCTAATTTCTGTTTCTGATATTTCATTGTTAGTGTACAGATATGCCATTGATTTCTGAATGTTTACTTTGTAATCCACTGCTTTGCCAAATTCACTTAATAGGTTGAGTAGTTTTTTGGTGGAATCTCTAGGGTTTTCTATTTATACTATCATGTCATATGTAAATAGTGACTGGTTTACTTCCTACTTTCCATTTTGGATGCCTTTTCTTTCTTATTCTTGTCTGATTTCATTGGCTAGGACTTCCAATACTATGGTGAATAGCAGTGGTGAAGGCAGACTACCTTGTGTATTTCCTGATCTTAGGGGTAATCCATTGAGTGTGATGTTGGCTGAGGTTTCTCGTATATGGCCTTTATTATGTTTAGGTTTGCTTCCTCTACTCCCACTTTGCTGAGTGTTTTTATCATAAATTGGTGCTGTACTTTATCAAATGATTTTTCCTCATTTATTGATAAGATCATGTGGTTTTTGTCTTTCATAATGTTTATGTGATGTATTACATGTATTGATTTTGCATATATTGTACCAGCCTTGCATCCCTGGGATGAATTCCACTTGATAATGGTGTATGATCTTTGTAATATATTGCTGGATCCAATTTGACAATATTTTGTTAAGAATTTCATTTATTTTATTTTTTATTGTTATTCAAGTACAGTTGCCTCCATTTTCCCCCTACCACTCCCCCACCCAACCATCCCCACCTCCCACCCTCGATCCTGCCCATTTGGCTTTGTCCATGTGTCCTTTATACATGTTCCTTGATGACCCTATGTTCATCAGTGTTACTGGCCTGTAGTTTTCTCTTTTGAAAGTGGAGAACTTGAAGTTCAGAGAGTTTAAAAAGCTTTCTTAAATTCATATGGGATGTGATGCGTGAGGCCAGGGTTCACATCCTGGAATCAGATTCTGGAGCCATACTTAACTCTCATTATTTGCACAAACCTTTGTTCTTCATTTTCCCCCTACTTGGCATGCTGTCTGGTAGGAATTGACCTGTGTGTTGTTGAGCTATACTTTCCATGCTTTCATCCTCATCAGAGAGAAATGAGTTATATTGCCCCTGCATGGTTCTTTGGTGTCTTCTAAGCATTTATCAGGTCCTCCTCCCTTCACCTTCATGCTTGCAGTACGCTCTTCTACATAAGGGAATGGAAAGCCCATCATGTGAGTGGAAATAGAGAAATTTGGATTGGAGAAATGGAGGACAAACAGAAATATCTCAGGAAGTGACTGAAGCTGGCTCATTGTGTTCCATTCATCCATATTTCTAATTCTCACCAATGAAATGTCTCTTGAAACAATTGCCTTTCCTTTCTATTCCCTTCCCACTTTTGTATATTTAGCCCAGGACTTTAAGAAGGGCCTCCTGGATAGTATCCCTGACCCCTTGAAGGTGTCTGCAGAGTTATCGTTCTGAAAATTAATCTAATAATATTGCTCTTTGTTGTCCAGCAATGGTCCAGTGCAGTGTCACCTGCAGGGTCCTGGCTTTCTACCTTCTGTACCTGTCATTCGCTTCCTGACTGCTCCCCATTCTCCTGCAAACCTTAACATCCAGCACTCTACCTTAACTCTGTTATTTATAATCTCCCAGTGCACTACACACTTTTCTACCTCTATTTGTGATATTCCTCGTTCACAGAATGTCCTCCCTATCACTGTCTTTTATGATGTCTTTTCCCTCCATTGGAATTATCATTTTCTTTGTATTCTAATAAATCTTTTTCACTCATCGGTTTCTTTATTTTCTTATTGCTTGGTAGTTTTATGTTGTTTGCTTGTTTGGTATTAAAGTCCTTGGTCTGGAAAGAAACATAACTGACATTTATTGACTGTTTAGGTGTCAGGCCCTATGCTAGCTATGTTTAATTTATATCTGCAACCCTAGCACCAGAGTAGAATATGGTAGTTACATAGTAAATATTTGTGGAGTTAATGTTGTTTACAGCTTTTAAAACACATTGGAATGCCTTTGGGAATTCTAACTTAGTAACATATGGGCAAGATATTGATATGTACTAAAATGCCTACTAGGTGCTTTATATCCGTAACTTCATTTAGTGGCAGTACTTATCCTTATTGGCAATACTAAATGAAGTATTGTGCTGATAATAGTTTCCCCATTTTAGTTTCCCCACTGTGCTGATGATAGTTTGTTTCCCCATGTTATAGATGAGGAAATTGAAGATAAGTAAAGTGAACTAGTTACCCAAATCACTCACCTAGTAAATGCAGAGCTGTAATCAAAATCCAGATATGGCTAGATAATGCTTTCTTAGATTTAAAAGTACAGATTCTGCATGAAGAAATAAACTTTGTTGGTGGTAAGAGGCAGCAGTCTTGGCTAACTAGATCAACTGAATCAAGCATGAGGAGTATTTTGGTGGTGGCATTTAGATCTGATAAATCTTACTTCCCCAAGGTACTAGTTTAATCATGTTGCTTATGTTCCAGTTCCCTGTGTTGATGTATAGTAAACTTTGCAAAGGTTATTATTGGTTGTGTACTTGATTGAAATGCAAGTTAGTAAAACATGACTGTAGAAGGAAAGGCTCTTTTACATTAGTCAAAAAAGTGTGAATTACAGAATTTTTCTTTGACAGAAATACAAAGATTGGAAGTAGGCTAATAGTATTGCCTAGCAGAGGGCCTTAGGATACATGTTTTACTGAATGTATTCAAGCTCTTAGTAATTAGCATATTGATTATTTGTCAATAAGAAGGGGCTACAGAATTATTTTTGGAAAGGGGTAGAAAACTAGCATTAGTTGTGTGGCATAATTTATGAAATTCTCACTTTGTCTGATGAGATAGGTAACCAGAGATTTGCTAATTGAGACTAGAACAGGTTAAATAACTTGCTTAAGTGACAAAGTAATTGGTGGAATAATGTAAATATACATTTCTTATACTTCCCCAAAGCACACACACTTTCAGATATGCAGGTGACTAATTTCAATATTCTTTCTGTACTCTTTGTTACTCCATCAATTTTATTAGCAAACATATTTCATAAGTATAATGCAAAGATGAATTTCAAAACTGCTCTATCTGGAAGCACCCAAAATCCTCATATATGATTTGAATCCACATGCTAAAATGAAAACATATCGTAACCATTTAAAATGCCATCAATCAATTCCTTCTTTTCATTATGCATAAGCTCTACTTAGGTAAAATGGCTTATTTTTCATTAAACACACTTGCTTGAGTGCACAATTTAAAGGTAATAGTCACTTTCTCACACCTTTTAAATGATGATAATATTCTCCACTAAGTCATTTCTTTAATTTTTTCTCTCCTTTCAGGGAAGTCAAGCTTTTGATTCAGCTGCAGCCAAAATAGATAAAATAAATTCCTTCTTTTTAGTGTAAATAGTATAATCGTCATTGATTTACACATAAATTCTGAAGATCCAAATACTAAATTGTTTTCGGCAATCAAATTTTCTAACCCACTGTTGTACATGGTGATAGCTCAGTTTCATATGGTTTTGTGAGTAGCAAGTAAACCCGAACGAGTCTAGGAAATTTATGTTGACACACAGATTTTTCAGTGATATTTAGCATGTTGCAGAGGAAGTGCTATTTCACATCAATATACTAACTCTTTCTGAATGCCCCATTCATTGAAAACACTGAACACACCATTCATCACACAAGCCAGAACTCTTAAAAGCTAGCAAGCTTTAACATTCTACTTATAATTCAGTCATGGTAATGAAATATGAAAAATAGTATTTTAAGATTTATTTAAAAACACTTTGGTAAGGATAACACATTTCTGTTTAGTCCCTCATTAATCTGGTTTTACACATGGGCTGGTTCCACTTATTTTGGAGGCAGTTAATCATTAAACATTTTTAGTAGAAAAACCTTTCCTTATAAAAAGATTTTTATTTTCTGGTCACTGATTTCTCATTTTTCTTCCCAGATTTTTAACTTAGAAAGTGCTATAAATATCTTAAGGTGGCACTGCAATATTTCTGCCAAATTAAAATGATAGCTGACTAACATTGCTTGTCCTTGTTTATTAAGTGGCCTGATGTTAAGTAGTTGATGATTTGTCTCTTCAGAGATGCTTAGATACTGAACCCTTTGCAAATATAAACAGATTACTTTTAACACAGACACTAGATTGACGCCCTGATTAAAACAACACTAATCCTGTTATAGAGCAAGCATATATACCACTCACACACACAACGGGGGTCATGATGCACTACTACCGAAAGTGTTACAGAACACAAGGGCCAAGGGGTCCATATACTATTACCGAAAGGACCCCCCACTAGGTTCAAATTGTCTGCTGCCAGATAAGAAAGACATCTCTCAATGCCAGAGATCTGTGAAAAGGAAAGGAAATGTTTATTTAAAGCTATATAGACTTAAAGCAGTGACCTAATGTCTTCATTGAAATATCAAAGTCCTTTAGGATACCCACAGACGCACACAGTCCTTCTTTCTCCCTCTGCCCTTATCTTGGGCACCATATCTCAGGAAAAGAAGTAGAAGTCTGTGATTCAGGCTCCTGGCAGCCGGATGGTCCTCTCTTCACCAAGGCTGCTGGGAGGTCTCCACTCTGCCAAAGCCGCGTGGTTCTCTGCCTTAGCCGAGTAGCGGTTTTCTGCTAAAGCCACGTGGTGATCTTCCCATGGCTGTGGGGCTCCTGACTCTGACAAAAGCAAGTGGTTCTTTCTCTAATGGCTGCCGTGTCTGGGTTTAAATCCCTGCACCAATCTTCCTCTGCAGCCCCATTTCTGACTCCTCCCACAATCAGCTACACTTGCCAGCACTCCCGTACCCTTCCAGCTTTACTGGGCTGCCATAGTGAATCTAGGCAGGTATGGCCCCATGTCATGGAGCCAATCTTCTCCAAGCTCTCACTTAGGTGCTGTAACCAGGGAGAGTTGCCTCCCAGTTACATCTTGGGTGGAAGTCAATTCCATACCCTGGCTCAAAGTATGGCCACAGCTATTCAACATATCTATGAAACCAGTTAAAGGTTATAGATATGTTAAATGACCATGCCAGATGTTAGCTGCAAAGCTCTTGCAATGCAAAGCAGCTCTCAATGGCCCTGCTCCATGTGTCCCTTCCCCCAACTCACACCTGTAGGGGGAGGGGGTGAGGGCATCTTACATGTCTTTCTAATATTTCCTGGACACCCTGAGTTCTGGACTCCATTCCAAATCCCTTTTTGGGGCCCCCCTCTTGTCTGCACCCTGTTACAATCTTACCAGCCAAGTTCAAGGCTAACTGCTTAGGAAAAGAAAAAGTTGTCAATACATTAAAGAACATTGCCATCTTGGTGGACTTTCTTTTTTAGTATGAGGAAAGTGAATTTGTTGATGAGGCACCACTTCTAAGTTCAAAAGATAAGGCTCTGTTACCCTTTTCTTTAACAAGATGATTAATAATTTTCCCTGTTTCTATCTCTGTTAAGCCTGATTAACAAATAATTATTCCACGTAGGGGAGCAGGGAAAATATGCATTTCCAATTAAGTATCATTTGGGAAGAATTTTATTCAGTGAAGCTCTTGACAGATCTGAATATCACAACAATGTTTTTGTATCTCACCTTTAGTCTTTCTAATTTCAGTTAATATAAAGTATAAATTAAAGCAAAAGTACCATTTTAAGTCGACTGTGAGAAGACTTGGCAGTGGTTGAAAGAAAAAGAATTTACTTTAAGCAGTACTTTGGAGCTCCACAATAGCACTATATTTTATATATTTTTGTTTGAGCACCCTCAATTATGAAATCTGCAATATCAAGCAAAGTTAAACTTTGAAGTAAGGGAAATGTATAAATGTATCAAATTATATTTATATTCACTTGGTCCAGTTTCTCCTTTGACACATTTAACAAAGCAAGCAATGATAAAATATGCATGTATTGAGTATTGTAATTTGCACTTGAAACTGCAGAATCTTCTGGCTGAATGAATCAATAGTGCAAATAGTTTTCTAATTATATATGTAGTGTTCTTTAACAGTATTTTATAAAGTCTAAAGTGTTCGTGTAAAATATAGTCCTTCTTTTTAAAGAGCACCTGACAGGGAGTTTGGTCCCATGTTTCAAAGTAGTACAGTACAAACTCTGTCTGAAATTTCAATTGCTTTTGGCATGCCTAATTTGAGTTCTGCATTGTATGTGTTTTAATGCTGCTGTCACTGTGACTGCTGGAAGACTTAGGTCTAGTAGAACCAATAACTATGTTAATAAGTGTTTCTTGAGAGAGTGAGGATTCCCTGACTCAGATACATCCCTTATATATGCATTGCCCCTTATTGCCTTATTGTCATTCTAATTGTTACCACTCCTTTGTCCCCTTCTCCACCCCCATGGCACTTATTCTTTGCTGCTGCCTCTGTGGGTGGTGAGACAAAATATAAGGAAAAATAATGTGTGGGGTTGGGTTTTATAGTTATCTCCTCAATCTAAAGAAGTATGGTGCTGAAGAATTGTTCTCTGTAGGTCCAGAAGAAACAAGTGGAAGCAAGGAATAGGTTACTCTAAGGCATGCTTTACATCAGTAAAAGGACTAAGTGTTAATTCAAGATGCCCAGATATGGCATGGCTATCTTAAGAGATACTGAATGGAATGTTGATAAGACAGTAAAGTGTAATGGAAGGAATGTATGTGAATTTTGGAACCAGGCAGAGGTTTATTCCAGTTTTAGCTCTACCTCTTAATAGGTGTGTGGCCATAAGCAAGTCACTGAGTAAGGGAACCTTAGTTACTTTCTCTCTAACATGGGAGACAGTGCTTACTTTGTAGGTGGTTGGTGTAAGGGTTGAGAATCTTGATGTATGTAAAGGACCTCAGCACTGTGCCTGCAATGTAATAGTTACTCAATTCTTTTATTCATTTTATGAGTGATCAAAAGCCACTCTTTAGAAATATGTAATTGGGTATAAATTTTATTTTGGACAAAGGAGAAGGGGAGAGAATGGGATCTTAAATTTCAAGTGAGAATGGGCGATTTGAAGGTAATTGAGGAAGAGGGAAACACACACACACACACACACACACACGGCGGGTGAACTTTTGCTAGGCCACTCAGAAGCAATGGAACATGGGGGTGAGGAGGGCAGTTAGTCAAGAGGTTCTTGCTTGGAGTCTTCCAGTTTATTGCTGTGATGATAATTCTGAGGTTTCCTTCCTAAAGCAGGTTTTTCCATCTGAATCTCTAAGGCAGGAAAAGGGGGAGGGTCAAAGGCTCTTTCTGAGTCTCTCTCTCTCTTGCTTAATAACAAGGTTAAAATCAATGTCCTGCAAAGGCAAAATGTTTGGTCCCCTTCACCAGCAGCATGCATACTCCACAACAAAGCAATAGTAAATGTTTTTATTGAATAAATGGATACAGAAGTTGAGCTGTTCTGCAATTTGATGCATTTTCATTCTGTTATAAGTGAATTGACCATTTGCTCAAAAGCAGTTCACATTAAGCTGTTAAAGTAATTTTCATGTCTGTATTGCTGATAATTTCTTTTAGAAAAAGTAGGAAATTGAGGATGGTAAATGGTAAAATGTGTTTAATTTCATTTTACCATTTTGAAGAGGATCTTGAAGGACACAAGTCTCTTTTTGGCTGAGGGATTCTTAATGAAACGGGAAAAAACCGGCATTTGTGCTGCCTGTCACACACTGAACCCAATAAGCAGAGACAAGGATTGAATCTTTATGGGCGCTTTATTCAGATGGTCAGTGATCTGAGAAGACAATGGGTTCGCACCCTAATGGACCGTCTTACATTTCCTTCCAAGCCAGCCTTTTTATAACAGAAAACAAAGTGCAGTGAGGGGTTTTGAGATTCAGAAAAATATCCTGAAGTATTGTCACCCTGGGTAGTTAGCTGTTCCCAGGGGCAGGTAATCTTCTGCCTCTCCCTAGAACACAATGGCTTGGATGTCTCCAGCTGTGCCCCAGGCGGTGGTCTTTAGCTGTGCCCCAGGAGGTCTCCTGTCTCTCCTGGGAGTGGTGGGCCTTATCTACAGTTCCTGAAACAATAGCTTTAACATATGCATTACCTACTAGGCTTATTAACTATTTACTTTAAACTAAAATTTTCCAATTCTTGTGTCCCTATCATTAAGAGATAAATGATAGTGACAGGAGTGGTGATGATATTTTTTTTCCATCAGAGTTTTGGGTATCAAGCTGTGTCAAAGAGAATGATGTCCTAAACCTGAGCTTCATTAAATGCCAACAAAATTGTCCTTTGTTTATTCTTTGGCCAAGGGAAATATTATGTAGATCATTATCTAGGTAGGACTATAGCATTGAGATAATGGGATTGGATTTTATGTAATATACTTCTCAGGATTTCTGGTTTTCTTTTTTTGTTTCAATCTGGTAATGTAAAGAATGTTATTTTCAAAGTGTCCTCACTTTGAGGTAATTCTTTCTCCAAGTATGCCTGTTGTTTGAATAGGGCTAAGACTTAATGATATTTTTTCCTGATTAACATTCAAGATATTTTTGTTACCTACCCTAATTTAAACATTGGCTGCTTTTACTCTCCTATTATTTGTCAGGAGGATGTATCTACTAAAAATCTTTCTTCATGAATAATGAAGTCACCAGAAATTTGGAATACTTTTGGTTTGAAGACAGTTACATGGTGAAATATTGCAAAAAATACCTGTGAATGAATAATGAACCAATACTATTTATATTTATTTAGAACATACCTAATACAGTTGTCTGGAAGAATGCAGTAAACTTTACTTTGCTTAATAGCTCAATAACCTTTGGTGTCTCTACAAATACAAAATACTTCCTTAAGAAAGTATGGCAGAATAATCAGAAAAGCCTCTTTTTTAAAAATTTTAGCACTAAAGGGACACATTTATGATGTTTTTCCGTTTTCCCCATTTCTGTTCTTCCAATAAAAAAAAACTAGGAAAAATTACTCTTAGACACCTTGTGATACTTCTGAACCTAGTGTTCATGCTGCACTTATTTCAACAAGGTCCTCCTGGTACAGTAAAATGTATACCCCATTGGACCAGATCCTTACAGTATTAACTGTTGTAATATAACATGGTGTATTTATATCAAATTGATCTCATATCTTAAAAAGCATTTATCTTCATACTCGGTACAGATGCAGTCCAGAGGTAGATTACCTGGTGAGATGATAATAATAATGATAATAATAATAAGTGATTTTTGCTGAACAGTGAATATGTGCCAAACATTGTTATAAGTTTCTTAATTCACTTGTCATAACATCCCAATGAAATAAGTAGTATTTTAATTCCATTTTATACATGGCCTAAACAGAGGCTCAGAGAGGTTAAGTCACTTTACCAAAATTATATTGGTAGTGAAGTGAATCCAACCTGTTAACAGTGAAGTGGCACCAGATGTTGGACCTTGATTCAGCAACCTCAGTTCTTAAGTTTGGCTGGGAAAGAATTCAGAGCCAAGAACTCTAATTATAAGAGAAAAATTATTTAGGAAGTCACAGAGGTGGAAAAAGTAAGAAATGGAAAAAGTGAGCCAGCTAGGCTGTGTGGGCTCAGGAAAAAGTTACAGAGGCAAGAAAAGGGCCCTTGGAGCTTAGGAAAAAGAAGGGTAAAGAGAATGTGCCTTGGGGAAGGAGAAGGGGAAAGGCACAGGGTGCTCTAGAGAAAGAAAGAATGGATACTAGAGGGAGATAGTGAGTGCCCCAAGGAGAGAGGCACAGGTGTGCTCAGGGGAGAGAAAGAGGGATTGTGTGCAGGGCCCTCTGTCCTAAGTGTTTTCATTGCCTCTAAAAGTGGGAATCTTAGAGGAGAATATCAGCTTTTCCAAGTGTGTTGTTTCAGGGTCATGGTTTCCACTAATTGGTTGGTGCCGGGGAGGAGGTCATTAGCCACTGAAGCTGGTCCTGAGGTCAGGCATGGTGTTGACCCACCTGGCCCTGCTCCTTTTCTGGGCCTGGAGCTGAAACACAACTAAGGCTTAGATGTTATGTCTAGTTTGACCAAAACTCTGTCTCTATGGTCAACAGATTTGAGGTTTTGTTCCTTACATTATTTGATGTTAGCCACAATCTTATTGTCTTGAGGGCTTACTGCTTAAGGGAGAGGTCATGCAAAGGCTTGTATGGGAGTCCTATGAGACTATTCTCTGTTCTCCTTGTTCTTCCTCTAAGGTGGTCTACAGTATGGCTGGTGACACACCATGGGAAAAAGGTCAGGGGAGGTTCCAGAACTTCATGACCAGCAACATGAAAGTTCAGGCTGTTTAAACCTCATGACTAGCAATATGCTAAGGGAGTAAAGGTTACTCTGGAGGTGAGGTCCCACCCTACTAGTGTTTTCAGTTTTGTCTGTTGGTAGGTGCTTGGGGCATTCCTCTCTGGTGACCTTCCATAGGTGGTTTATCGTTCCTACTCTGTTCATGTCTGTCTAACTGCTTACTACAAACCCAGGTACTTTGACTCAGTTATCTATTCTGTTAACATTATTTTATCTAGCTGGTAGATACTTTAAGCTGCTACTATGTTTCCTGCTTTTCCCCTATTTCATGTTCAATTGGCCCTTCATTCACAGGGAAAGCATAGAAGCTCCTTAGTTTCTCCTGTTTATTGCAGATCCTCATCCCACAGTGTCTGCCTCTGTATGAACTGTCTGAGGTCAGTATGTAGTATTATTATGGCTTATGTTTCCCATCACAGTAATTGCTTCAGTCTCTCAGGCATGCAACATTTGAAGTGATTTTCAAATGTATTGATTTTCTGCATTTGCAAATGCTAGTTTAAATAGCAATAGAAATAAATCTTTAATAAAGTACTGTTTGGTTGGCATGGTGTCTAAATTCTGAGATTAGGTAATGAGATGCCCTAGGATTTTGCTCAGATCTTATCTTTCTTGTCTTTTTTCCCTATTCTACAGTGATAATTGTTATTCATAATGATAACCATAAAGAGGCATTAAGATCTTTGTTCCTGAGAATGTACTTATAAAAGGAGGAATGTGGAGGCTTCTTTTTTAGAAGTATTTTTCTTAACATGAGTTTAAACAACAGTAACAATAACCAAAAAAGTTAGTATAGTCATGAAAAGCTTAAAGTGAAAGTTAAATTTACTATAACATATCATAATCACACCAAACAGTCATTATGGTTAATCAGTATTTGGATTTTGAAAGAAATACATATGCCATAAGAATTCTAGTATATATGAGTCACAGAGCAGATTGTCAATGATATTTAATATTTCATTTTCTATGGTAGTTAAAGCTTTTTATTCAGACTCTTATTTTATACTAAATGAGTTCAAAATATATATTACATTTCTGTAAAAACCTCCATTATTTTAGAATGTCACCTATCTAGTGCATTTCATATTTTAAAGCTGAAATGCTCATTGATTTTAATTAAACTATAACAGGTTCAAATAAAAATAGACAACCAATTTCTTTTTTATTTCATGCCAGTTTGGTCAGATGTCTTAATGAATTCTCACAGTGTGCTGGACATTGAACATTTCTGAGACCATTGGTTTACCATGGGTTTATAAGGAGCAACTGTGGTACTGGATTCTCCATATCATTTAATAAGCAGACTAGCCATGATTGAGTGTCTGATGTGTTGACCCCAATAATCATAACTGAAGTGTTTACCAGATAATTGTCATCCAACAACAAATTTCAATATGTCTATTCTAGGTAACTGTATGCTTAGGTCCTCTGAGAAATAAAAGGTGTCTTACTAGCTACCTTCACACTTCCCAGTTCTCACAAAGTTAAGCTGTATGTCTGCTATGTGAGTTAACAAAAGATTTAAAAATACAATTCAAGTTTTTTTTTCTTTTATTCTGTGGTGATACTGCCTTTACTTTAAAGTTTGTGTTGTGTTCCAGTAGCAGAGGCCCTAATTACTTAGACTGGTGTTCCTTAGAAAAGTTGGATATTTGTCCTAATACAAAAACAGAACAAAACAAACAATAAACTTGGTCAGAGGCAGAGAGAAGAAAATCCATCAAGCTTTCTACTACTTCAAAGCTCAAAGCTGCCTGTACCTATTCATTCATTCTTTCAGGAAGTGTTTATTGCATATCCCTAATGTGTGGTGTTAAAGGGATGGCTTTAAAAGAAAACAAAAAACAAAACAAAACAAAAACATGATCTCTGCACTTGAAGAGTTTTCAGTATAACCAGTGAAATGAAAGATATGTACATTTTCATGAGAGCATGAGATGGAAACAGCAACTGTCTTTATGAATTTTGAATTTAGGTGGGTTTTGGTTTATCTTGTTTTTAAATTAGGGAGAGATTGAAAATACTTGCCTTAGTATTTTCATCCTGACTTATTATAATACATGAACATCAAAGTGAGTGTTCCTTGACTATACAGGTTATAGCACTTGTTGAAATGTCTGCAAGTGTATGTCCTCTGCAGGTGTTTACTATTTCCATTTTTACAGGAAAGAGTGAAACAATACACCAAAGACAAATAGTTAACCTGATTTTCAAAATGTTCAGAAACTGCAAATTATGACTTTAATAATAAGTTAGGATAGGTTTATCATAGTAATGAGAGTTCCAAAATACTGTTTCCAGGGATACTGTCTATTTTTCAAAGAAACACTTAAAATTCATAAATAGGTTTCTAAAGTTTTTCCTGCAATATGTTAAAATATAAAAATATATGTATCTTTCAAATGGTATCACACCTAGTAATCTTAAGTGTGTTTCATGCATTGATTGAAAATTATGCTAGTTTTATCATGTAGCTGGAAGTTTATTCCCACTCATATAAGTAGATTTTTCATTATGGTTACAATTTTGCTTCAAGTGATATATCTGCAGCACACTCAACTTGCATGGACCTTGTTTTCTTGTTCTGGTCTTACTAGCCCTGAATATCACACATGATTGTTATGAGGATTAAATGACATAATATATGTGAAAATGTTTACATTATAACTTGCTATATGATGTAAGGTAAACCTATGATATGGAAGCTAAGCTATTAGTATTTTTATCCAGTAGAGGGAGGTAACCATATGCATGTTATAAAAACCAGATCTTAATTTTCTCTTCTGTTAAAATGATTCATTTTTATGTCGAAGTAAACTTTTGAATCAATGTCCCATTGGTTCTGGGTTTCCTAGAATAAATTTGCCTGCCTCATGGGTTCTGCTCTTTCTCAGCTACCTGTAAATTGACTATTTCCTTTGAAATCTCAGACCCCTGTCCCCTTTCTCCTTTGTCCATAATGGCATATAAACCTCAACTGTCCAATGCAGTAGGAGTCATATCCTATGACACCCCTGGAATGTACATCCACAATAAACTTTGTACATTTTCTCCTGTTTTTAATAAAAGGGTATATGCATGCGAAAAATCTTTTTTTGTTGTCACACCATTGATAAAATCTGTGATGAATACAAAGGTATTTAATAGTATATTAAGTAAAATAGTGCTCATTTGATTCCTTTGAAGTATATATCTAGATAGCTTTAGTTTTGTATTCTAGGGTTCTGGAGAAAGTGATATTCACAGTGGATGCTGGTTATTTACGTTATGTATTGAGCTGTTTCAGCTTTCAGGCCTACTCTGACCACCTATATAATACTCAGTGGTGAAAAGGTAATAAATTGGCAACCATAAGTTGGGGTTTTGGAAACTGGTTGAATTTAAGTGGTTTGGTCATAGATGAAATCAAGGTACAATAGGATGTGGGGAAGTGGCACTTTATCTGGACCACTGGCATTCCAGGAATCTTCTGACCTGATATTTAAGATGCAGCTACTTGATTTTCTAGGTAGACCTTTGGTAGCATTGTAGTTTGAGGTGATCAGTCTGGTTTGGAGCAAAACTGTTGCTAGACTGCGGGATTCATAATAGACGATGCTTCATGCAATTTGTAGGGGGGAAGCATAGAATGATGCCAAGTTCAGGGCAGCTTCCTGTGCCAGCAGGGGACATTTACCTTAAATATATCGGGCTCTAGACTTAGGACAGCAAAGCTAAATCTAGACTCCACTTATAGGCAGTGACGTGAATCAGTATTTTCAGTTCCCTGGTCATAACAGAGCCTCCTGATAGAAGCTGTCATTGCCTAGAAGTAACCATTTATAAATCTGATAGAAAACACTGACGACATGAAACATGCATCTGCAATGTGACAGATATGTCCATTTCTCTTTGCTTCTGTTGACCTATATGGAGATTGATTGATGCAACTAAGAAAAACTCGAAAAATGCCTCTAAAGACAATAAATCCCTGGACTAGAAATCGAAGATACTGGAGTCACATGTGTGGTTTCATTTCATCTTCCAGTTGAAGGTTGGAATTTTGAGAGTCAGGAGGATAAAGAAAGTCATTTGCTGATTGTTTGCTAGAGTTAAATATTAAATTTTTAATTTTATATTTAGTAAAGAGTACAGTGAAATGGTTAAGATGATAAGTTTTTGTTTTGTGTATTTTACTACAATAAAAAAACAATGAAAAAGATCACATACATGATAGTAACAAAGTATAAGATGATTTGAATGATCTTAATAGGAGGTATGTATAATTTACATAAATAATTCTACAACACTTTGAGACCTTAAGAAAAAGACTAGAATAAATGGAAAGAAAATAATTTTAGTTGTGATGGATAAAGATAAAGATAGAAAATTTCCTTTATAAATTATAAACTTACACACTTTATAATAAAATGAAGACTGGCATTTTAATTGAATTTAACAAGATTATTATATACCCTCCGGTTCCCTTTCCCATCAGATCTGAACACTGGTCTTGGTGGTCATAAAAGGAGAGAAAGTAACACTGAAGCTGGCCTCACAGCTCTGTAACATGTGGGCTAGTTTCAAACAAGGTTAAAAAAAGATTATTATATATATGGAAAAGGAAACTGACAAGAATATAAAATACCATTTTGAGAACCAGGGACAATATTGTGGTGGTAGGGAACTATCCCATAAGAAGTTAAAGCAAACAATATTTTTATGGGAGATACTGTATTAGCGCACATTCATACAGATAAGTGAAAGTAAAAAGAAATTCTAAAGTCTAATAACATATGATTGATTGATATACTAATAAGTAGGAAGAATTAATATTTTGTAAGGATATAAAATAAGGGGAAGAGATAGGCAATCCCAACACCATTTATTATTCTGCCTATAAATCTGGGAGAAAAATAGGTCCATAACTCATATTGTATATGAAAATCATAAATTTCAAAGTGAAAACATGATAAGCTTTGAAGTAACTGAAGTTACAAAAGAAAAGATTTATTCCTGCTCTGGCTGGTGTGGCTCAGTTGATTGGAGTGTCCTCCTATAACCAAAAGGTTTCAGGTTTGTTCCTTGCTCTGGGTGCATATGGGAGGCAACCTGTCAATGCTTCTCTTGTGCATTGATGTTTCTCTCTCCCTCACTTCCCCTCTTTCTAAAAGAAATGGAGACAACTGTACTTGAACAATAATAAAAAAAAAAAGGAAAAAAATAAAAGCAATGAAAATCTGTGAGAAAAAAGGATTTATTTTTTTAATAAATAAAAGCTAGACTATTATGGAAATACAAAAAATAAAACAGTGAAAAATATTTACGAGATTCTCACACAAGGGATAACTATTGTTGTTATCTAAGTACTGCATAGAGCATGATGGAAACATTCATGTTTGGACAGATAAATGTGCAAAAAAAGAGGCAATACACATAAGTGGAAATACAATTAGTAAAGTGGGGAAAAATAGCATACTGGTTGAGAAAATTTTAAAAAGTGTAATTTTTGATATTGTTGGAATTTACACACTTCCTATTAAAAAGTATAATTTTTATACTTATAAAAAGTATATTTTTAAAATTTTTAAATAGAAAATTTCAATAGAAATTTTCCAATAATTTTCTAATAATAGAAATTTTTAAAATAGAAAAATTCAATAAATTTAAAAGTATAAATTTTAAAAAGTGTAATTTTTGATATTGTTGTAATTATACACACCTCCTATTAAAAGAAGTATAATTTTTCCATCTATTTAATTGGAAATAATTAAAGTCACATCACATAATGCAAATGAATTTGTTTATTATAGTGCTGATAGTGTTAAATCTCTTTGAAAAACAATTTGATGGAATATACAGAATATTTATACCCTTTGACCTCTGTTATACAGTACTTAGGAGAGTTTATCTTAAGGAAATTATCCAGAATAAGGGAACAGTCATTCTTTGCAGGATTGTTTATACTAATGGAATATTGACTTAGGTGGTAACCTTAATTCTAAAAAGAAGGGAATGCATAAATTAAGGGCCAAACACTTAAAAGAATGTCAGGTAGGCATTAAAATTATAATATAGGCTGTATAGAAAAATGAAAACATTAGCTTGATACAGTGATCAAAAGCAATTACATGTGTGTTATGATACATGCTTACAATTATGTAAAATGTAAGCATGTAATCAAATATTAGATTACAATGTAAAAACTAGTTTCTGGTATGGTAGTATTTTCAATGATTCTTTTTTACATTCTTTCCAAACTTATTTTTAAGGGGGGTAGAGAGAAAATGAGAATGGGAAAGACTTCTAAGAATAATGTTAGGAATGCTAAAGTATGCTGCTAATTAATAATGGTAACAATTTGTATTGATCTTGTTCTATGGACCAGGAGCAACCTTAAGTTTTTGTATGTGTTCTCTAATTCTTGAAATGTTTGAAAGCTGAAAAGGGAGAAGGTTTAGGCAGGATATGCTTGTCTCCAAATCATTGAAGGGCTGTGTGATAGGAAAGCACAATCAGAATAGTGCTCTTTTATTCCACTGGGTAATAAAACAAACAAAATCAACTATTATCAACAATATCAACAATTATAAGAAAATACATTTTTACTTAATGCTAACAAAACAAAATGGCAACAGCATACCTGTACTCCCTTCTGAATTCTCCATGTCGGGAAATGGATACCACCATACATTCAGATGTCTGAGCCAGAACTGGGCCTTTGCTTTTCATACTGAGCAATTCTTCATTCTCTACCTCCAATCTATCACCATATGCTGTTGATTTTAACTGCTCAAGTATTTCTGAAACTGGTCCTTTTTTCCTCATTCCCACTGTTCTTTCTCAGTTTAGGACAACATACTTTTTTCACTTAATCACACCAGCAGCCTCCTAACTTGTTCCTTTTCTACCATTCTTGCCTCCCTTTCCTCTACTTTCCACACAAATCTAAACCAATCCTATCAACCCCTAGTTTTAAAATCTTCAATGTTTTCATTTTGCTGAATAGAGTCAAAACCCTGTAATTGGACGTTCAAGGGGCTTCATGACTTGGCCTACATTTGTCTTCACCAGCATCTGCACCCAGCAAATAAATTCTTGCTTTCTCTCTCAAGTACACACACACACACACACACACACACACTCCCTCCCTCCCTCTCTCACAGGCACAAACTCTCACACACACACACACACATGCACACACATAAGTACCTACAGCCATGTTTAGTTTCCTCCATTTCCATGACTCTATTTTATTGTCTCCTATGACTGAGTCTTCACAAGTGCTCTGCCCTCTTCCTGGAACACTTTCTTTTGCCTGTAAAACCTCACGTTTTCCTATGTTCTCTAATTCTGGCTTTTCCTTTAGTTTTCATCTTCCTCTTCCAGGAAGCCTTTCTGGACGTCTGGGGTGGGTCTTCCTATGTATTCCTATACACCCCTATACCCTGCTCTTTTGACTTATATTACTAGAAAAGAGGAACCACCTGAGTAGAGGCCATTGTATTTGTTTGCTCCCACCCCCTCAAGTCAGCAGAGTTTCTGGCATATAGGAGATGCTCAGTATAGATTTGTTGAATTATTCTCTATGGTTTTGGCATACAGTGAGTACTGTGAACTCCTTAAGAATTATATTTTCAACTTCCAATTTGAGCACAAATTGGCACAAATGCCACACATAGTACCTCTTCAGAAATGGTTTGAAATGAATGAATAACCTATTCAAATGAATAAATATGTAAGGCCAATATCTCATGGAGGTTAATAAGCATTCTTCCTCTCTTTAAGTTCCTCCAAGGCAAAGACTATCTCATTTGTCTCTGTTTTATTTTTATTTTTAAATATTTTATTTATTATTTTTAGACAGAGGGGAAGGGAGGGAGAAAGAGAGGGAGAGAAATATCAATGTGTGGTGGCCTCTGGTGCACCCCCTAGCGGGGACCTGGCCTGCAACCCAGACATTTGCCCTGACTAGGAATCAAACTGGCTACCCTTTGCTTCACAGGCTGATACTCAGTCACTGAGCCGTATCAGCCAGGGCTCATTTGTGTCTGTTGTACTAATGGTACCTAATATACTGACATGTAGTAGACACTCAGTGAATAATTGTCTTGAGTTCCTAAGACTAAATATTACCTAGAGAGTTGCAATTAATGTTAATATTAACAAGGTGACCCTGACCATGTCTGGACTTTAAACTTTAGCTAGGTTATTCTGTATATTTATGAATGTGTGCATACATGCATGGTCATGTCAACATATGGTATTTAAAGTTAGAAGATTGGTTTCATACTTATTTATACTAAATAGTAATCATGAAAATGATGCTATCACCTTACAAATAGCCAAAATTTTGTAGTTAGGTTGTTGATTTGATTTATTGTGCTATTTTGGTATTGATTATGCAGAGAATTCTGAGTTGCTTTTTATCTTTTAATGCAAAATCTAGGGCTTGTCCTAATTATTCACTGTGTAATCAATGAGAGGGTATTAGGAATCGGGAAATAATTTTTAAAAAGATTTTATGTATTTATTTTTAGAGATAGGGGAAAGGAGGGAGAAAGACAAGAAGAGAAACATCAGTGTGTGGTTGCCCCTCATGTGCCCTCTACTGGGGACCTGACCTGCAACCCAGGCCTGTGCTCTGACTGGGAATCAAACAGGTGACCCTTTGGATCACAGGCCGGCACTCAATCCACTGAGGCAGCCACACCAGCCAGGGCAGGAATTGGGAAATAATTTTAACTGAAGCGAATATATGTAAGACACCTTTTGTGGGGAAGGTCTTTTTTCTTCTGGTTGAGTTTAGATGTTCAGTTGATATGCAATCCATATTCCTTCACAATCCCTCCCCTCATCAATATATTTTACTTAAAAATTTCTGTCTATAAGGATGTGTCTTGAAGCCTATTTTAAACAAATGCAAGGTGATCCATATTTGAATAAGTATCCTCTTTGTGTTTAACATTGAAAGAATGCAAATCTTTTTTGCTTGAAGCAGGAGAGATTGTATCTGCTTTGTTATGAGGAAAGGGTTTCTTTTGTGTCCTCATTTTATTATAGCTTTCTACATTTTTTTCTTGAACTGTTTTGTGTCTCTCTTTTATTATTAACTATTTATTGGGTTGGCCAAAAAGTTCATTTGTTTTTTTCCACAATATGGCTGTAGTAGTGCTTAGTTGCCTTTAACTTCATTTGAACCAATATTTTTAGATTGTATTGTGAAAGCTGTCATATCACTGTACATTTAAAAAAAGTATCATAACTGATGAAGTTTTTGTGTAGACATTTTAATATTGAAGATGGAAGAAAATAAGCAACATTTCTGATATATTATGCTCTATTATTTCAAGAAAGGTAAAAACACAACTGAAACTCACAAAAAAAAAAAGATTTGTGCAGTATATGGAGAAGGTGCTGTGGCTGATTGAATTTGTTAAAAAGAGGTTTGTGAAGTTTTGTGGTAGAGTATTCTCACTGCACAATGCTCCATGGTCAGACAGACCAGTTGAAGTTCATAGTGATCAAATTGAGACATTAATTGAGAACAATCAATGTTCTACCATGTGGGAGATAGCCAACATACTCAGAATATCCAACTCAATATAGTTATTGGTGAAATGTGTCTTTTTTGGGAAAAACTAAACGGACTTTTTGGCCACCCCAATATTTTATTCTTTCATGCATTATTTCTTTTATTCTCGCCTTTTCTTTATTATAGGCTTATCCTTACATATATAAGTAAATTGGGCCAAAATAGATGGTAAGACTTGTACATGAGGGGGGGTTTCTTTTGCTCAGTTTATTTGCATTTTTGATTTAGGGTTATATATAGGTTGCCTAACTGTAAGTAGTATATTCTTCACTTATTATTTTGGATAAACTTTAATGATACCCACAGATTTTCAGCAAATGCACAAACATATTAGAGACAGTGAAGACACACATATGTATTTAAGACAAGAAAAAGACTTCCAGCAATGTATTGGGATTTCACTGAATCCATGTGTTCTTTTGATTATCATAAAGTGGTGAAGCTGACTTCTTAGAAGTCCAGGTTATGCCATTTTAAAAATCTGTGCCTCTGAGTAAGTTGCCTCATTATCCAAGTGTTGCTGGGAAAATTAAGTGAGACATAAAGGCAATCTGTAAACTGTTAAAAAAATGCTACACATTATTTCAGGTGTTCTGATGTTAAGGTTCATCCTGGGAGCCTCAGATGACAGTGATTCTTTGATTCCTCAGTATGATCTCTGAGAGCTCAGTGATTTAGATATTACCTTCTTTGGATGAAGGAGGACTATACACACACACACACACACACATGTGTGTGTGTGTAAATTGAGTGTGTGTGTATTTTGTTGTGGGGGAAACAGGCAGAAGGTAGGTAATGCTGGCCATTGAGATTTGGAAAAGTAGTTACAGCTCTGTTCTTGGTCTGTTCTTGGTTTTTGTAGGATCCATCTAGGGTAGATCCCTGCAGGAACTCTTTCTTCCAGTTGTCATGGTGATCAGTCCCAGTATTTCATTCCTTCATGTACCAGGAACATTTCTCCAACATGGGCGGAATTGAGGAGGCTTAGCCCATATACACCAGTTGCAGTGCTGGGGGAGGGAGTGGTAGTAAAATATAGCATGGAGGGGCCGGAGGCCTCAATGACTGCTGAGGAAGCAGGCAGAGGGACAAAGGATAAGGTTAGCTGAAGTTCCAGCCCTTGTGTCTGCCAATGACTGGTGGCCATATGTTGTGGGGCACTGCTGGGCTGGAGATAGGCGTGAGCTGGGAGAGGAACATACAGAGTTGTGTGGCAGGATTTGGGGGTATGCAGTGGCATCCCCTGAGAGTTCTGGGACCCCAGGGTACCATGTTGTCTACCTAGGCAGGTGCATTGAGGGGGTCAGGTGGTATTGGGCCCTCAACCCATGATTCCTTGGGCAGCGCTGCCATCACTCCCTAGTTTTATTTTTTAAATGATATTTAATGTATTTTAGTTACAAAAGTAATAACCTTCAGTTTAGGGAATGTGGAGACACAGCAGGTTTTAAAGAGGAAAAATATATATCTAAAATTATTTTTTAAATATTTTATTTATTTTTAGAGAGAGGGAAAGTGAAGGAGAAAGAGAGGAGAAGAAATAGCAGTGTGTTGTTGCCTCTCATGCGCCCCCTACTGGGAACCTGGCCTGCAACCCAGGCATATGTCCTGACTGGGAATTGAACTGATGACCCTTTAGTTCACAGTCCATGCTCAATCCACTGAGCCACACCAGCCAGGGCTATAACTAAAATTCTATTAGGGATAATTACCATTAATATTACCATGGATCACCATGTAGATGATAGAATATTTTTACATAATTGAAATCATACTGTACATAGAGTTTTGTATCTCATTTCACATATCATTAACTCAACAGTATATTTCTACATCAAAAATATTTAATGGCTACATAATATTCCATTTTAAGTAGGTACTATACTTTACCTCTCCATTTCTCTACATTTGGACTCTGCCAGTATTTATAAATTTCCTTACTAAAAATTATATCATGAACATCTTAATCCGTAAATCTTGGTCTATAATTCAAATTATTTTTGGGATGATTCTTAGAAGTAGCATTAGAAGATCAAAGAGAATGTATACTTTTTGAGGCTCCTAATTTTTCTTATCACAGAAAGATTATACAAACCGGCATGTTGTTATAAGCATTGTAAAAGAATTTCTATCCCACCACATGAACAGGATCTTTTAGTTTCTTTAATTGTATTTTAAGTCAATAAGTGCCTAATTTCTGTATAGCTGTATGTACTGCATTATCAAATTAATCCATTAAACAATATGCTACTTTTTGTACAGATTTGAATCTTATACAACTTATTTTGAAGGCAGTAAGTACATGGTACATTTTTTTCTACACTTGGAATCTTTTATTGTACTGGGTTATTACTCTGTGATATTACACTACTCTGTTAAGTCCCCAAACTAAAGCAATAATTTTTTTCTAAGTTCTGTATCTTGGTGGTCTTGACAAGTGAGACTGTACTTTGGAGAATAAGTGATCCAGGACTGCATTTTAGGACAATGAAAAGTGCCAAAAGCATGAGAGAAAGACTAATGGATAGGATACTAAACTAGAAATCAGATGCTCTAGATTCTATTCCCAGCTCCATCTGTCATTGTATATCATGGCCAAATTTGATTAAAGAAGTTGTCCAATCTGTAAAAAGGGGTACTATGTCTCACCTTACAGGGATGCTTGAGGGATTAATGCAATGTTTTTTAAAATACATTTTGTCTTCTTCCAAAGGAATTCTAACTTTAGAGACCAAAAACTTAAGTCAATCTAAAATTTGAGATTAGAAATTAATTTTTATACTTTGAAACTTTTATATCCCCAGTTTCTTAAAAGCCTTTATTTCTTATTTATATAGAGTATAGATTGACTACACGAGTTCTCCAAATATAGGAAAAAGTGAAAGTGGGCTAATGAACAATTAGATTCTACTTTATAACTTATTATATTACATATATTCTTCTGTATCATATATGACATTAAAATGTAAGGTGAATCAATTCTTTAAAAAATGTAATATGAGTTAACATGTTAAGTCTAAAAACAGTATGAAAGTATTTTGCTGTACTAATTTTTGATATTTTCATTTAAGAAATATCTGTGAAACAGTGATATGAAACAATTTCTTTATCCTCATTGCTTGAATTCATGTTTTCTCTGAGTTTGACAAAGTTCTGTGTATAAATTGATCTGGCTTATTCTCATCTATAAGGAGTATTTTGTAAAAGTAGTAGAAATGTTGGGATGAGTAGAAGAGTTAGGTGACAGTTTTAAATAATCTCTAAGCGTCATTTAGATACTTTCATTAAAAATTCTTCTGGTAAAGAAAATGTTATTCAAGTTGACTTTGAGCTCTTTGATGATAGGGGCTGTATCTTAGACATCTTTGTATATATACACCCAGTGTCTAGCACATAGTAGGTGCTTAGTAAATGTTTACTGAAGAAAATAATCTGCTGGTTGAGATAAAAAATAAAAGCAATGCATAAAGGTCACCGGTTTCCAAGAAAACTAGTATATTGTAGAAGTTACAGGGGTCTTTGAAATAATTAATATCCGCCCTGGCTGGTGTAGCTCAGTGGGGTTAGCACCAACTTGCAACCCTAAAGGTTACTGGTTTGATTCCTGTTCTGGGCACATGCCTAGGTTGCAGGCCAGGTCCCCATTTGGGGGTGTGTGAGAGGTAACTGATTGATGTTTCTCTCACATACTGACATTTGTCTCCCTCTCTTTCTCCCTCCTTTACCTTCCCTCTAAAAAACAAATCTTAAGAAAATAAGTAATTAATATCTTATTTAAAAATATCAAATATCTTATTTAAAATATTATTTAAAAATAATATTTTACACATACACCATACTTTTCTAAGAACTTGACCTGTTTACTACACTTCAAAATTCACATTTGCAAACATTATACTGAGTACAGATATTTCATATTGGCTGTATTTTGAACACTAAGTGCTTGTGATTTGCGTAAAGCCATACATGTACTTATCTTTTGGGACAAGAGTAGAACTTTTGCCCTTTAATTTTTTGTTTTCTCTTTGCTTTCAGGGACTTAACCAGATTGATAGTTGATTTGTGACAATTTTTAGTATTCCAAGAAAATTCATTTTTTGAATTCTTTGGAATGTCAGTAATGTTTCAAGGTAATTTTAATTTTGGGGGGCACATTTAGTGGTGATAGTGCATATCATTTTGCTTGAATTGTCACAAATAAGTTGTGGGATCTATGTGAATAAATTTACTAATGTATATGATATTTCTCATAAAAAAGCTTCCCCACATCCACATTTTTGTGCTTCAGTATATGAGATATATATTGGAGGAATGTAGTTACATCTCCCAACCCTAGGATTTTGTAAAGTTCTAGTAATATCAAGTGCATCATAGCAATAGCTATAGTCTTAAAATTTTATGTGAAATATTATAAAAAGTCACTGCCCTTGAGGAAGTGTACTGAAAGAGTAACACTTAAAATATCTGGTGGAGGAAATAAAGAATTATCAAGAATAATCATGGAGCAGTAAGTGATCTCAGGTGTAAGTAATATGTTTATTCTGGTATATATGCAGGGATGAGAATCAGTTGGAATTTGGTTAAGTCATATGAGACTCAGTATCCATAGGGTATCACTTTTGGGGAGAGACTTACTGTGCTTCTGACTCATTTTTGTCTTGGTAGTGGTTACTCTTTCTTAGAGGCCTCAGGAAGTATCTACTCCTTAATTTGTCACAGAACTATGAAGTCTTCCATTTGCAAGCAACCTTAGAGATAGTCTTTTAGTCCCACACCTCATTTTCATAAGGCAAGGAAACAACCAGAGAACCTGTGCATATCTCATGGCACGAAGCAAACTGTCACTGAGCAAAGCTTGAAATTGAAGTGCCCTAATTTCCGCTTCTAGTAAATTTTCCTCTTTAGCACACTGCCTCTTTATTATTACTATTATTGTGTTTTAATCATCCATCTAGTCTAGGAAAATCTCTACACCAGTTTCTGATAATCTAAAATGACATGTGGGATGTTGACTGTTCAGGAGACCAGATAGATCAAAGGGACTGCCTTCTGGATCCTAGTGTGATGAAGAAGGAGGGTTGGTCTATAGGATTATGTAAGATCATGAATCTAGAGATTTCTTTTTTAAAAGATTTTATTGTTTTTAGATAGAGGGGAAGGGAGGGAGAAAGAGAGGGAGAGAAACATCTGTGTGTGGTTGCCTCACGTGCCCCCACTGGGGACCTGGCCTGCAACCCCGGCGTGTACTCTGACTGGGAATAAAATCGGAGACCCTTTGGTTCACAGGATGGTGCTCAAGCCATTGAGCCACATCAGCGAAGCCAAGTTTTCTTTCCAGGACTCATGTAGGGTATACATAGGGTATAGCTTTCCAAAAGTAAGGGAGTTTGACCGAAGGTGAGAAATTTGTTCTCATTGAAGGTTAATGAGTGTATCTGATACACTAAGCAGTATTTCAGGGAAATGTGCCACAGTTTCTTTCCATCATATTTGTGTTATGAAAACTCATCTGCAACTCTACTTTGCAACTATGGTGTGCATCTGTTTTTATATGTATGCACATTTCAACAACAGAGTTAAAATCTTGGGTGGTATATTCAGTCATTCATTCAACAAATATTAAGAGTATTTCCTGTGCTCTAGGCACTATGCTGTGGACTGAGGATACAGCTTTTAATGAGAGAGACAAAGCCCCTGCTGCCATGGGACTTATATTTTAGTGAAGGGGGACAGAGAATCAACATATGAGTAAGCAAAGAAAATACCAAATAGCAATAATAGCCCCCCAAAGACTAAAATGGAGTGGTGTAGGGTTTTTTTAGGATGCTGATTTAATGCTGGTCTACGTCATATAAGATCATCAGAGAAGGGCCTCTGTGGGGGGGAGGGTGATATTTAGGTAATGGAAGGAGACAACCATGCACAAATTCAGGAAAAGAGCTTCAAAGCAGATGGGAAAACACATGCAAAGGCCCTAATGTGGACATAGGTTTGGGATGTTTGAGTGCTAGAAAATAGACCAGTACGGTTATGATAGACCAGAGAATAGTGCGTAGGGATGGGGAATGGTGTCAGATGAAGTTGTAGAGGTAGGGAAAGGCAAAATTACAGGGGGCTTTGTAGGCCCCCAAGCATGGAGTTCAAACTGATTAGAAGTTTGATCTCTGCTACTTACTAGCTGTGTGACCTTAGGTAAGTTTCTTAACTTTGTGGGCTTCAAGTTTTCTCATTTGTAAATTGGGGGTCATTATTGCTTTGCAGAGTTGCTTATAAGGATCAGGATAGTAAATGTAAAGTGAGTTCACAGTGACTGGTGGTGATTATGTGATAAGAGGTAATAAATATGCATTGATTAACAGTGTGTCAAGCATAGTGCTGGATATTTTATACCTATTTATATTTAAATCCTCAAAACAATTTCGTAAGACAGTGAAACCCACAGAAATTGTTACTTATACTGTGATATAGTCCTAAGTAGCAGATACTGGATTCAAAATCAAATATCCATGACTCCAAAGTCAGTTTCCTCCCACTGTATTAACGGAGTAAACAAATTATAATGTGTTGGTTCATTTTGTATGTGCATACAATTTGTGACTATACATACTTTTAGAGAAGAGATCAATATTTGATATTATATGAGTACCTCTTGCCAGGCAGAAACTTTAATGCATGTTCATATTCCTCTCAGGCTTAGGATAATGTCTTGTTCCTCCTAGAAACTTATATTCACTGACTAAGTAGATCTGAATAACACTATTAGTACTTGCCAATGACAGGCCATAACTTAAGACGATGCCATAGGACTCTTCTTCAGGTTTTGTTGTTAAGATTTCTGATTTTGTCCCAAAGGCACACATCATATAATAGCCTCTTCTTTTGAAAGTGTTTGTCCCTTAATTGTACTAGTTGGAAATGTCACAACAGTGCCTTAACCTACTGGGCTCCAGATGACTGACTGACTGTTGTTCTTTTGTCTTGTCTTTAAAGGAATGTAGAATCGGTTGCAGAGCCCTCTGACTGATGTTAGAATTGTGTGGTGTAAATTATGTTCGTAAACATGCACTTAAAAAAATCGCCAGTTGTGGGTTTTATTCTTTGCTTTACAAAACCTCACTGAATATATTTGATAAGTTAAAAGGTTCATTCATTTTGTGAGCAAGTTTATAAAGACATGATTTATGAAGACAATGATTATCTTGACTTTTGAAAATATTTAATGTTGATATTCTACATTGGTTAGTAGAAGAAGGAAATGAAGCATTTTAGAGATGTGTGTATGTATTTGTGTTGAAGTGTTAGGTTATATTAATTTTCTCTCTGACAAGTAACTGACAAGGTAAAATAATAAACCATCAAATATAGAACATGAAGTAATGTTATCTTTAGAATAATTATTTTGATGACACAGGAATGTGTGGTTTCTTATGTTCAAATTCACAACTTAGGTCTTTAGAGGTAAGAACATTACCAACAGACAGTGGGTAATCTTTGGAAGTAATGCCATCATATTGGATTGTATTATACTGCTGCTTCTATTGGCATAACCTCTAACTATAACATGATACATATCCCTTTTGAGCCATAACATTGTTTGAACTTTAAAAAAAAAAACCTATGAAGACTACATGCTCAGTATTCTTATCAGGTTGTTCTTTCAAGTGAGGCTAAGGCTTTGAGCAAAAGTATTTTGTGATATTTGTTGTATACTATTTAAGAATAGAATTGATTCTCATGCTGCATAGATGCATTATTTATTACAAAAAAACTTGAATAACCTATAAATCCATTGCTATTGTAGAAAATACAAACAAATGTTTGACCTTGTTAGGTAAAAATCAGTTGACAGAAATGAAACTAAAAAAGATTGACTTCCGGGTATTCTCAGAATTTACATATACTAACCTAAACAAAGCATTCTTCTTTTAATTACTAACCAGAAGACTATCCTACTGAAATACTATTTGTTCCCAAAGATGTCAGTTTCTTTAATTAAGCTGAACATTTATGGGCTATGTAACTTTATTATAAATATATTACTACTTGTAATGTTGCAATAATTTTTTAGAGGTCAGATCACATAAAGGGAAAATTGAGTATTCAGTTGCTTGTATATGTATTAAAATCTTATCCATCTCACTCATTCTTATCTATCTATAAAATATCCTATTTTGTACCTCCTGCTGCCTGGTTCTGAATGTAATCACTGCTCAGATTTTCTTACTTGGCCTTGTCTTCTCACCTTCAACATGCTCTGTGGAGCATAAACAAACAACAAGTTTATCAATATGAGTATGAAAGAAAGTGTTACTCAGTGGTTAAGCACACAAGCCTCATAATCAGAAAGACTTGGGATCAATTCAGGCTCTACCACTTATACTGCGCAGGTTTTGTAAGCCTTTGTTTCCTGATTGTAAACATCATCATTTAGCTCAGAGTGTTTGCATAAGTTTGGAAAACATCTTAGTTCCTCCATCTTACCTAGCCCAGCTTCCTCATTCACTTAGTAGGTGAATTAAGTCTATGTTTTAAAAACCATTCTCATCCAGTCTTGTCTTTCTAACTGCATTATTAATGGTTAGCACATCATATTCTGTGATGGTTTAAAAAGTCTAAACAAACCTACTGCTTCCACTGTCTACCACAGCTGCTTTTCTGCATACCTCCATGCCCAAGCCATCTTTTATGATACAGATATATTTGTCACTCCACAGCCAACGTCCTCCCAGTGTCTTTCTTTTTACCTATGGCAGTTTTTGAGATTTGAGCAAAATATAGACCCCATTGTAAAGGACATAACTTCTCAAAGTCTCCAGTGTTGGCTTAAAATAATTTAATTATGCTTTTTATATATATGTGCCCACACAAAGTAAGATATAAATTATGACAGTAGTTCTTATATCACTTTAAAAATAAATATGCATATTAAAAAATACAAAGCCGATAAAATTTAAATTAGCATTATTACAAGGAAAAAATGAAGTTTTGCTGAACCTAAATTGCTCTCCATAATGTGAAGACATTACAATGCAGGCATTTTTGAGTTCTCTGTGCCTTTCTGTGCCAAGTTTGAAAATAATGGGGTAATTTTTTGTTTGCTAGAAGATATTTTCTTTATTTCATTTACATTTATAGCTTCATTTCCTACTTAAAATAGTTTCTATCTAGGCTGTAGAAAACACTTATAATCTGCAAAAGTATTATTAAATTAGCTTTTTTACAATGTCTAAACTTATTCTTAGAATTGGATCTAAAAAATGGTAAAGCAGAGAGGGAAAACATTACATTTAAATGTCTTCATAATCTTTGCCCAAAATAACAAATCCTCATAAAGTTTTCACTATTGTTTTTATCTTTAAGTGGTAGAGTGAAGAAATTGGTTATGCCAAATTATTGGACATTTCACTGATCAAATTCTGCCCATATTCTTAAGTCATTATTTGCATACATGAACTTTCTCTGTCTAAAATGGTAAAATGCAATTTCTCCCATCATAGGCAGTAGATAAAGTGTTGTGAGATTACAAACTAAAGGAAACAGGTTATTGTAAGGGTCCTTAACATGCTCTGTATCATGGACCCCTTTGGCAGTCTGGTGAACCTGCAGGCACCTTCCTAGAAACATGTTTTAAATGTAAAACATGAAATACATAATACTAAAAAGAAAACCAATTATATAAAAAATATAATTAAATTCTTTTTTAAAATATAACTTCTTCCAGAGAATAAGATACTTACATTCATGCAGAAACCTGCGGACATAAGTTCATAGCAGGTTTTTTTCTGTCTTTTTTTTTTTTTTTTTTTTTTTGTTTATCGTTGTTCAAGTACTGTTGTCTCCATTTCTCCCCCTCCCCCCACCTCCCACCCTCAGTCCTACTCCTCTTTGGCTTTGTGCATGTGTCCTTTCTACATGTTCCTTGATGACATTTCCCCCTTTTCCCTCTGTTATCTCCTCCCACCTCCCCTCTGGTTACTATCAGCTTGTTTTTTATTTCAGTGTCTCTGGTTATACTTGGCTTGCTTGTTTGTTTTGTTGATTAGGTTCCACTTATAGGTGAGATCCTATGGTATTTGTCTTGTAACACCTGGCATATTTCACTTACCATAATGCTCTCAATATCAATCCATGCTGTTGTGAAGAGTAGGCACTCCCATTTTCTTTCGGCTGCATAGTATTCCATTGTATAAATGTAACACAGTTTCTTAAAAATATTTTATGAATTTATTTTTAGGCAGGGGGAAAGGAAGGAGAAAGAAAGGAAGAAAAACATCGATGTGTGGTTGCCTCTCACATGCCCCCTACTGGGGATCTGGCCTGCAACCCAGGCATGTGCCCTGACTGGGAATCAAACCAGCAATTCTTTAGTTTGCAGGCCAGCACTCAATCCACTGAGCCACACCAGCCAAGGCTACCACAGATTTTTGATTCACTCATTTACTGATGAGCACTTAGGTTGCTTCCAGCACTTGGCTATTATAAATTATGCTGCTGTGAAAATTGAGATGCATAGGATCTTTTGAATTGGTGTTTCAGGGTTCTTAGGATATAATCCCAGCAGTGGAATTGCTGGGTCAGACAGTTCCATATAATTTTCTTAGGAAATTCCATACTGTTTTCCACAGTGGCTGTGCCAGTCTGCATTCGTACCAAATGTGTACTAGGGTTCCCTTTTCTCCACAACCTCTCTAGCACTTGTTCTTTGTTGATTTGTTCATGATGGCCATTCTCCGTGGTGTGACGTGGTATCTCACTGTAGTTTAGTTTGCATCTCTCTGATGGCCAATGATGCTAAGCATTCTTTCACATGTCTCTGGGCCCTCTATATGTCCTCCTTGGAGAAGTGTCTGTTTAGGTCCTTTGCCCATTTTTTAATTGGGTTTTTTGTCTTCTTGGAGTGGAGTTGTGGGAGTTCTTTATATGTTTTGGAGATCAAACCCTTGCCTAAGGTACCATTTGGAAATATGTTTTCCCATACAGTTGGTTCCCTTTTCATTTTGCTCATGTTTTCTTTAGCCATACAGAAGTTTTTTTATTTTGATGAAGTCTCATTTGTTTATTCTTTCCTCTATGTTCCCTGCTCTAGGGAACATATTGATGAAAATATTGCTGTGTGGAATATCTGAGATTTTTCTGCCTGTGTTCTCCTTTAGGACTTTTATGGTATTGTGACTTATATTTAAGTCTTTTATCCATCTTGAGTTTATTCTTGTGTGTGGTGTAAGTTGGTGGTCAAGTTTCATTTTTTTTGCATGTAGCTGTCTAGCTCTCCCAACACCATTTGTTGAAGAGGCTGTTTTTACTCCATCTTATGCTGCTGCCCGCTTTGTTGAATATTAATTGACCATAGAGACTTGAGTTTATTTCTGGGCTCTCTATTCTGTTCCATTGGTCTATGTGTCTGTTCCTATGCCAGTACCAGACTGTTTTGATTACTGTGGCCTTGTAATACAGTTTGGTGACAGGTATTGTGATCCCTCCTACATTGTTCTTCTTTCTCAAAATTGATGCAGCTACTTGGGGTCATTTATGGTTCCGTATAAATTTTTGAAATATTTGTGCTATACCAGTGAAATATGCCATTGGTACTTTAACAGGGATTGTGTTGAATCTATAAATTGCTTTGGGTAGTATGGACATTTTGATGATGCTAATTCTTCCAATCCATGAACATCATATGTGCTTCCATTTATCTGTGTCTTCCTTAATTTCTTCAGTGTTATGTAGTTTTATGAGTACAGGGCTTTTACCTCCTAGATTAGGTTTATTCCAAGGTACTTTATTTTTCTTGTTGCTATATCAAATGTATTTTTCTTGATTTCTGTTTCTTATATTTCATTGTTGGTTTACAAAAAATGGCTTTGATCACTGAACATTGACTGTGTAACATGTTATTTTGCCATATTCACTTATTAGGTCAAATAGTCTTTTGGTGAATTTTATAGGGTTTTCTATATACACGATCATGCCATCTGCAAATAATGACAGGTTTGCTTCCTCCTTTCCACTTTGGATGCCTTTTATTTTCTTTTTCTTTTTCTGTGATCACTGTGGTTGGAACTTCTGATACTATGTTGAATGGAAGTGGTGAAAGTGGACATCCTTGTCCTATTCCTGATCTTAGTGGGAAAGCTATTAGTTTTTGCCCATTGAGTATCTTTGCTGTAGGTCTCTCATATATGGCCTTTATTATGTTGAGGAATGCTCCCTCTACTCCCACTTTGCTGACTGTTTTATCATAAACAGTTGCTGTACCTTATGAAATGCTTTTTCCATATCTATTTTTTTTGTTTTGTTTTTGAAAGGCCAACTGTATTAAAATCATGTTTTAGTTTTTTTCCAATCACTTTACCAAGAAAATGATATTTCAGACATTATTTTTATTACTTTTAAAATATCTCATTAGTCCAAATGATAATCTAGACAAATTCAACATATTTCATTACTGGCTCCAGAAAAACAATGACTAACTGCATCCTCGATCTCCAAATTCAGAACCTACACACAGGATAAAAATTAACAGCTCTGGTGATCACTAAAAATAGTAATAATTATACTAACTGAAGGAACACCAACAAACAAAGCCCAGAGAGAGAGGAAGGAAGGAAATAACCAAGATCAGAGCAGAATTAAATGACATAGAGACTAAGAGAACACCAAAGGATCAATAACTCCAGTTGCCAGTTCTTTGAGGAGATATACAAAATAGACAACCCTTTAAGGAAACTCATCAAGAAAAAAAGAGAGTGGATCCAAATAAATTAAACTGCATCTATTGGTATGATCATGTGATTTTTCTCTTTCCTTTTATTTATTTGATGTATTACCTTTATTGATTTGCAAATATTGTACCATCCTTGCATCCCTGGGAATCCCACTTGATCATGGTGTATGATCTTTATGTGTTGCTGGATGTGGTTTTCCAGTATTTTGTTGAGGATTTTAGCATCTGTGTTCATCAGCAATATTGGCGTGTAGTTTTCTCTCTTTGTCATGTCTTTATCTGGTTTTGGGATTAGGGTGATGCTGGCTTTATAAAAAGAGTTTGGGAGTCTTCCCTCCTCTTGGATCTTTTGGAATAGTCTGTGAAAGATAGGGGTTAGTTCTTCCTTAAATGTTTTTAAAAATTCTCCTGTGAAACCATCCAGTCCAGGGCTTTTGTATGCCAGGAGTTTTTTGATTACTGCTTCATTTTGCCAGCTGTTATAAGTCTGTTTAAGCTTTCTGCTTCTTCTTCATTCACTTTTGGAAGATTATATGTTTTAAGACATTTGTCCATTTTACCTAGGTTTTCAAGTTTCTTGGCATACAGTTCTTCATAGTAATTTCTTACAATCCTTTGTATTTCTGTGATGTCAGTTGTAATCTCACCTCTTTTATTTCTGATTGTGTTTATTTGGGTCCTCTTTTTTTTCTTGATGAGCCTGCTTAAAGGCTTGTCCTTGTTGTTTATCTTTTCAAAGAACCAGCTCCTGGATTTATTGATCCTTTGAATTGTCTTTTAGTCTCTATGTCATTTAATTCTGCTCTGATCTTGGTTATTTCCTTCTACGTGCTCTGGGCTGTCTTTGTTGTTGTTCCTCCTGTTCTTGTAGGTGTAAAGTTAGGTTGTTTGTTTGAAATGTTTCTACCTTTTTTAGGTAGGCCCTTATCTCTATGAACTTCCCTCTCAGGACTGCCTTTCCTGTGTCCAGTAAGTTTTGAACTGTTGTGAGTTCATTCACATTTGTTTCCAGGAACTTGTGATTTCTTCCTTGATGTCATTGTTAACCCATTCATTGTTTAATAGCATGCTATTCAGTCTCCACAAATTTGAGTCATTTTGAGTTTTTTTCTTGAGATTGCTGCTTTCTAGTGTCAGGCTATTGAAGTTCAAGAAGATGCTTCATATGGTTTTTGTTTTGTTTACTTTATTGAGGCTTGTTTTGTGTCCTATCATGTGGTCTATCTTTGAGAATGTTCCATGTGCAGTTGAAAAGAATGTGTATTTTTGCTTGTTTGGAATGAAAGGGTCTGTATTTGTGTATATCGGTTAAGTCCATTTGATCTAGGGGTTTGTTCATGCTACAATATCCTTGCTGATATTTTGTTTGGAATAGCTATCCATTTTTGACAGTGGGGTGTTAAAATCCCATAGAATAAGGGTGTTAAAATCCCATAGAATAAGTGTGTTGCTGCCTATATTTTTCTTGAAGTCCTCCAAGATTTTTCTTATATATTTGTGTGCACCTGTGTTGGGTGCATAGATATTTACAATGTGTATGTCTCCTTGATGGATTCTTCACTTGAATATTATGAAGTGTCCTTCGTTGTCTCTTTTTATGGCCTTTGTTTTGAAGTCTGTTTTGTCTGATATAAGTATTGCTACCCTGGCTTTTCTTTCCTCTCCATATGCTTGGAATATTTTTTCCAACCCTTCACTTTCTGTCTGTATAGGTCTATTCCTTCTTTCATTTTGATTGGGGGTTGTTTCTTTGTCTTCCCTTTTTTGGGGGAGAGTCTTCTTGTTTGCCTCTGCATCTTAAATTGATCTATTTTGACTCCCTGGGTTTGTGGTGTGAACTTCTATGGTAGGAGACCTGTGAGGTTCAGTGGTTTGGTCTCCTTGATGTCCTGAACTTGCTGCCCTTGGGATGCCATTTATGTTGGCTCTTTGAATGTAATTGGGTTTTAATTGTTGTTGGACCTTTCTTTGGTGGTTCCTTCCCTCCAACTGGTTTACTCTGAGGGTCTCTCTGCCCACGACATTTTGTATGCTGTTGTGTAGGTGCTGCCAGAACAAAGCCACAAAGCCCAAGGAGGAAACCCACATCCGCAACAATACCCCCCCACCACAATCCCACTATCAACAGCAATGAACCAGTATTAATAAGAAGGTAAAGAGATTAAGACTATTATAAGAAAGGAGAGAAATAAAGTATAATATAAAATCCAGTGACTTAATGTACACAAACTTGATAGACAAGAAATGAATGTTAAAAAGCTGTTCAGGAAAGAAAATATTGCTAATCATGGAGAAGACCACTGTAGTTTTTGTCTGGTAGCCTCTAGTATTTACTAAATGTTTTTCCTTTCTGGATCTGCCTCTGGTGATATCACATGTTGACGCTGTCTGACCTTAGGCAGGATGTTCCTAGACTGCCAGGGATCTAAGGTCTGTGGCTCTTTCCTTCAGTTGTTAATGTAGTCCCTCTGTACTTAGTAGTCAGGCTTATGCCCCATAGGGCAGTGCAGAATCCCTCCTGAGGTTGGGGCTATTGTTTCCCCTCAGGCTGCTCCCACTCTGAGGGGAGTGGTCTGCCTGAACAGGATGGCTGCTGCCATATGGGGGATGACTCAGCACCAGGATCCCTGCATCTACTCTCTCAGCTATGTCTTCAAAGCTTCTGTCTCCAGTCTCTCCTCAGGTTTCTAGCCCACTCTGCCCCTACCTTTTTCTGAGCTCCAGGTAAGTGGCTGCAAATGACAATTTGTGTGTTGGCCCTTTAAATGGCTCTTGCATCTCCATCTATCCATCTCTGACACAGAGCAACCCTGTTGCTCTTTGCAGCTGGTTGTTATCTGTGTGCTCTTTGGGGCCTGGTGCTCTAGCTTGGGGATCCCAGGTTAGGGTTTATACCCCACTATTTTCAGGGGGATCCAACCTGCTGCTTAATTATCCCTCTGTTGCTGCTGCCTATGGGCGCTCAGCCAGCTCTCTCAAGTCTCCACTGCACTCTTTACCAATCACTTCTGAAGCTGCTTCTTCTGTCTGTCCGAGGCTATCAGGCTTCTCTCTTGCTATTGTCCAGTTGTTTGTTTTGGGTGATTTCTCCACAATTTAGTTGTAATTCCAGATTGGTCCTAGGAGGAGGTTACTGTGGCTTCCAATTACTCCTCTGTCATCTTGCCTCATGTTCATAGAGGTTTTATTCAGAATAGACAAAAACTGGAAACAATGGTATTCTCAGCAAGTGAATGGTTAAATAACTGTAGTATAGTCATATTACGGAATACTATTCAGCAACAAACAGGAACAAACTAGTGATATGCAGAAGAACTTGTGCAACTCTCCAGGGCATTATGCTGAGTGAAAAAAGAGTCCATGTGAAAAGATTATTAGTGTGTGATTTCCTGCATATGACATTCTCGAGAAGTCAAATTATAGAAATTGGCGGTTGACAGGGGTGGAGAGCTGTGAGAGGCGTATGAGTGCGGTTAGGAAACAACAACATGAGGGATCCTTGGGGCGATGGCACTATTTACTATCTTGATTTTGGTGGTTGGATACATTAATCTACGTGTGATTAAATTGCATAGAACTAAACACACACACATATGCACAAGTGCAGGTAACACTAGGGAACTCTCAATAAACAGGTGGGGTTTTCAATGTCTGTATTTCAGTTTTGAAATTGCAGTATAGTTTTAAGCAAGATGCTACTATTGGGGGAAACAAAGGATTTCTTTGCATTTTTCTTACAATAGCATGCATGTTTCCAATGATCTCAAAATAGAAAGTTTAATTAGAGAACTGAGACACAATAATGTGCTTCTTTACAATATTTGTTAAATAACAAAGTGGCAGCTTATAGAACAGGTTAATTTTGAAGAAATGGTAAGCATATGCGATATTTTGAGAAATTGCCACAAATGTGGTTTTTGTGGTGTGATAGGAATTATCTGTGACTTCTGTATGTCATAGTGACCAACTATGCACTATGATCTGTTGTTTAAATTCATAATTGGAAGAGTTGCTGAATTCAAGTCAGCAGTTACTGAAACTAAAGATGTTGTTTTTTCCCCTTCCAAGTTTACTTCCTGAAATATGGGACACAGGGTTAAGAATCCCTGGGTTATTTTCTGTCTGTTTATATTTCATTTTCTGATATATCTTAAGGTCCTCTGTCAAATAAAAGATAAAGATAATGCTTAAACTTTCTTTCATCAAGTACTGTGGGTGTTGATAAGGGCTAAAAATGCTAGTGACAGGTTATAGTTTTAAAGACTTTACCCATGTGCACATTGTTTACCATAATTGTTTTATACTACTTATAAAAGGCAAGTATGGGTAGATTTTAAGTATGGGATAGATCATACATTTATTGTGTTTGGTATAAAAGAGAAACATATCAGACTGATAGCTTATTGTACACATTGACTAATTTTGAATAGCATTAAATATTTCAATTATCTTTCTCTAGCAAATCATTTAACAGTAAGAGTGGTTTAGCTTTTTGTTGTTGATGTATCTGAAAGTATGTAGATCAAATGAGATTGTTGGAGAAGAAACGTTTTACAAGAAGTGAAGTGGAATGTTTTGGGATCAACATTCTACTTATTAAAATATCCTTTCATTAATGTTAGAAATGAAAATTTGTGTATTGAGTAATTCCTTTATGTTGTTATGACATTTTCTCCATATTTTATAAATAATTTTTTCATATTTTATATGTTAAATACACGTTTCATAGCAAAATAAATACTAATAGGGTGACATAATACATGTTTAGAGTTTCTTTATGTACTTGATATTTCTAACAGTACATGTGCTGAAACAATAATTTAAATATTCTTGTTATGGTTTTAGAGTTTGTGATTTGGGGGTAAAATGCTTAATCTGGTGTTTAATATATAGAAGCTTCAATAACTAAACCATAAATTATTTCTCATAGAGAATCTTATATTTTTAAAAACGCATTTTAGCCAATCACATATAAAGTAACTTAGTCAAATCCTTTTGGAACAAATGGTATGTATAATATGAAGAATTATGGTACATCTGTATTACTGTGAAATTTTTTTCTATCCTAGAATTTAGGGTATGTTCTCTTATTTTGTGTATTACTTTCAGCTTCTGAATAAGGCCTTAATTAAAAAGGCCTTAATTCCCCATTGTGTCATGCAACGGGGAATGACACTCTCTGAAGTTATCTCATGATAGTAATTATCTGTGTAGGTTTTTATCTTAGAGACTCTGAATTGATAATGTATAGTTATTTTTACGCTATATGTTTCATGCAATGTAAGGAATTTTCACTGCAAATTGCATATATAGTAATTTGAAGTGTTATAATATATTTTAAAATATATTTTGTATTTTCTGGATAAATGAATTACTTAACTCCATTGTCTCCTCTTATAAGGTATTTGTCCTAAATAACTGGAGAAAAGCCATCTAAAGTTTAGCATTCAGAGTTGTATAGCTCTGAATGTATCACTAATAGAATAAGTAGGTAGATTGATTTT
Source organism: Anoura caudifer (assembly GCA_004027475.1). Taxonomy (NCBI): domain Eukaryota; kingdom Metazoa; phylum Chordata; class Mammalia; order Chiroptera; family Phyllostomidae; genus Anoura; species Anoura caudifer. The sequence continues at coordinate 55,851 of PVKU01008414.1, forward strand.
GATCAGGCACTTGTTTTATGTTTCCTTTTCCTATTGGAACTCAAGAAACTGATGATGAGGAAAATAGCCTTATGATTTCCCAAGCTTTTAAAGGTTTAGGAGCCTCTCACAGGACAATACTGTGACCTTTGTAGGTATAATTCCAAATGTGTTAACCTCTGACATTGCTTTTTCAGAGAACTGCTGTGTAGATAAGAAACTCACTTGATTAAAGTAGGCAAATTAACCTGACTTCATTAGGGTTTATGAATCATAGTCAATAATAGTAACATTATTATTGTTCTCATGACAACAATATTGTCCATACTCTTTGAAGATGACACCACCGATAGTAATTGCTATTTGTGTACGCATTATAGTTGAAAAAGACTTGTGTAATGATCAATTCTTCCTAGTATCTATAGGAAGATACCTCACAACTTAGAACTAGGAAGCTTTCTTCAAATTATAAGTAAATATGTATTTACATTAAAGAGTGACAGATCATTCTCAGAGTAAGTCATCCTAAAATATAAGTTGTATCTCCAGTGCAAACTTAAAATGTTTCTTTTAGACTATTGCTTATCTGGTTTTGATACTAACATTTCATATCAGGGTAGGAAGATGTGATTATTATACTGACCCAAAGTTCTTTTTTGGTTCTTCGTGTAATGTCTTAGGATAATACAAGCACAGTCACACTGACAAGTGTCTCCATCCTAATGATTTTCAAATTAGGAAATAGCTTCAAATTAAGAAAGCTTTTTGTTCACCTAGCTTTAGAGTAGGATAATGTATGCTAATTGGTAACTTTGTCTGCATTATTTTTTAAAGATCAAATGGGCACAGTGGTAATTTTCATTAATCTCATACAGAGCAGCTAATTAAATTTTCCATTATTATCCATCCATTATCTAGTTGTTTCCTTTGTTCAGTATCAGAACAGAGTGTTAATAATGAGCCATTCTTGTATTATGGCCCTATTAAAGATAGTGAGAATTAATCTATTGCACTGTTTTGTTTTTAGGTGATTTCTTTAATATTATGGTGTACCATATTGATTATGCTGAAGATTCTTTGACATTTTATAATAGAGGTTTCAGAATTAAATACTCGTTGCTTTAATGTTTTATTCAGTATTGGGAAAAAGTGACATATAGTATAAAAAGAAGTAACCCGAGGACCAGAGCATTAGTGTTTTAGTCCTGCTATCTTACTAATTATGTGAACTTTGGTAATCACCACTATTTTCTCTTTCTGTAATTAGGGTATTAGAAGAACTGACGTTTAAGGGCCAGTCCAGCCATTATATGTTATCACATTTTCATAATTATCAAATGTGAACTTATGATAAAACCCCTAAGTCCTTCTAAGCTTGATAAAAGTCATTTATTTATTCTAAGAGGCTCTATATATTTGGTCTTGCTCCATTAGGTCATTTGCTTCCACTCCTTATAACCAGAGATTATCCTAAATTATATAATTTAAACTTGCTTCTCAGATTTAGAGAAGTGGTGAGTCTCAATGTGATGGGCTAGCTCAATTGTTCCATAAATAGCATCTCAGCCATGACCATATGGAAGCAGGGAACTAACACTGTCTGTTCAACTTACTCTGTCTGTGAGACAACACATACAAAATGCCTGTTTTAGGACTTCATATGCATTGTCTTACTTAATATTCATAACAAACATGAAGGGGCTAGGTGTTTATTACCCCTATATCATGAATGAGCCAACAGGTTTATAGAGATTAGTTCGATAACCTGCTGAGGGATTACCTGGAACATAAGTAAGGGGGCCATGATTTAAACCCAGTGGTGGTTTGAGTGGTCCCCAGCATGCTGTCATACATTGTCTCAATTTATCTGTTAAATGCTCACATCTCTGAATGTATTGTAATGGGACATCTCAGAACTCTAGAACTCTGATGCAAAACTAAACTGAATTTTGAAGCTTCTGCATGTTCAAACTCAATAGTTGTTCATTCATTTGTTTATTCTCCATCCATTCATTCATTCAAGAAATATGAAATGAGTACTTACTGTATGCCAAGTACAGTGTTAAGATCTGGAGATACAGTGGTGAAAAAGGTAGGCTAGATTCCTGCCTCATAGTGTTTATCTTTTGATGAGGAAGACAAAGTAAACAAAGAAAGTGCTATAGAAGAAAAACATATAAAGCTAATGCTCTAAATGAGGTTTACAATGGGATAAAACTGAAATGATGAGATCCAGCAATGGAGAGATCAGGGGTCAGAGTCTTTCAGACACAGAAAACAGCAAATACAAAACTCATTCTACAGGAATAAGGTTTATTATACACAAGCCTCCAGGGGATCAGTACAGCTGTATTATCTATTAATAAAAAAAAAGTTTGAATTTCATGTGAAAGTGGTACGTGGTGATAACTTGCAGTTCTATGCTATTGATATTTACTTGTGGATCTGTATGTAGCCTTAAGAGGTAGATAAATAAGTTATAGAAATTTGGAAATGATTTCATGGTGATGGTTTTAATTACTGTTCCATGCATGTGGTAATTTGTACAGTAGACTTCTTGAACATCTGTGTATCTTAACAAAGCAAGAAAAAATCAGGTCAGTGGCTGATACAAAAAATACTAGCACTAAAAGAATGAAATTATACTCTTTGTTCTGTTATTGTTATGGACAGATTCGATAACAGCACACTTTTGTTAAGGCTCACTAAATTCATTCACTGTGTTAGGTACTTGGCTTACATGGACTTCCCAGTCCAGAAGAGAGACAGACACAGATAATGACCTCTGCCCCAATGTCTTATGTGCTATAGGAGTGATAGGGCCACAGTGCTATAAGGGAATAATTTCCATATATATGACATTAGACTTTAAGTATTTACTATTTAATGGAATTTAAAAAAATCAGACATTGGAAATGATGGATAATTTCTATATTGAGAAGGTCTTCTCAATAAAAAGACAATAGTATAATACCCTAAGGAATCCATTTTTCATTATTAACACATTGTTTTTTTAAAATTTTATTTTAATTGTTCATGTACAGTTTTCTGTCTTTTACTCCCATCCCAGCCCACCACCCCAGCCCTCCCCACCTCCCTCCCATTTCCACCCTCTCCCCAGATTTTGTCCATGTGTCCTTTACACTTGTTCCTGTAAACCCTTCCTCTTTTTCCCCTGAAATTCCCTCCCCTCTCCCCTCTGGTCACATTGTTTTTTTTTTTTTTTTTGGTTTGTTTGTTTTGTTTTTTTTTTTAATTCTATATATTCTAATGCTATGACTTCTACCAAATGGAAAAAATTGCTTTCCTTATTGCAGCTTAGCTACTTAGCAGAAACTGAGCATAATTTGTAAGAACTTAGAAAATGGGAATCAAGCAAGGGTTTTTATTCAGAGGGATATGTTTGTAATGTATTAAATGGTGGTTATGATTATGTGTGTCTGGAAGGTAAAACTATACATTATTGGTACAGTGAATGTGTTGATGATATTTTCCTCCCAGCCGTTCCCCCAAACTACTTAGATAGTTATGGTTTGGTGATGAACGTAAAGAGCTGTAATGTTATAATGAGTTCTAGAAATAACCCCACCTATATTGGAAATTAAGCTACAAACTAGTCACTGTCAGATAAATGCATTAATGACTTTTTTAAGATTCATCTATAACATGAAACTAACAAAGTTAGGAATTGGAATTGATGAATGTTTTAGACTAGTTTGATGAACATGCTACTAGGAGACTATATTATTTTACATTTTAATAACTGCTTTCATTTGTTCAGATAGGCTGATACTCCATTTCAATAAATGTGGGTTATGTGTCATATTTTATATTAAAGTTCATTCCCTGTATTGTTGGAAAAGAATACAAATATCTTAGCTAGAAAAATTAATAAGATGATTGCTAAATGTTCATCCTGTGGGTTGAAGAGCAGCTAATGTTAATCCTAATACCTGAATTGTAAATTTAGGCTTTCCTGTCAGCGATGCTTTATGCAACTCAAGTTCATATTCTATTCAGGTCATGAGCCCAGCAGTGTAATTTTCTTTTAAATGAGACTGAGGAGAGTGTCGAGATACACCCAATGTGATTTTACCACCTCAGTTCTGTGACTGAATTTTTAAGTGCCTAGCACTCTGCACACATTTTTATATAGTAAAATCATAATATATTTTATGCATTATTTTATTTTAAAAATTTATAAAAACAAACTCATTTGTCTTAACTACTATCTTTTTCTTCTATATAGGGAGGACTGAAAAACAGCAAACATGAATGCACCCTGTCTTCACAAGAATACGTTCATGAATTAAGATCTGGTATTTCAGATGAGAAACTTCTTAATTGCCTGGAGTCTCTGAGGGTTTCTTTAACCAGCAATCCTGTCAGGTAGGTGGTTCTTATTTGTTTTGGTATGATTCATACAATTTGTACTATATATAATTGTTGGGAACATAATCAGTTAAATCATGTGATCCTCAAGATTTTCTGATTAGATATCTAATGTTAGCTAATGTAATAAAACAGCAGTGTCTAATTATGAGATTGTAAGCATTTAAAAAAGTGTAGTTAATCTGTTCTCTAATAATGTTCAATTTTAAGAAAACAAATATTACTTAGATGTGTAGTTCCTCTTTGGTTATATAAACATGTATCCAGAAGTTAAATATGCATATTTACATGAAAATCTGTGTACCCAGGTAATGATTATTATATATTTATCTATAAAACAAATTAAGTATACAAGTATACAAGGAGGGACCCAAAAAACCTGGAATTATCTTCTGGAGGACAGGCCCCTTTTAGTACAGGCTTCCCATGCTAGGTGAATGTTCTAGGAACCCATCTGTGTCAATGTACCAGCTGTTGTTGTTGTGAGAGGCTGTGTTAGGCTTCAGTGAATTTTTTTGGTTGCCCATTTCATGATGGGTGATTTATGAGTGCACCTGCCTACACCGTGCTGGGTGTTCAGCAGTTTTTGACCAAAAAAACCCCACAAAAAACAGCATGTGACCCTCATGCCCCACCCTCCCTATTCACCTGATCTCACCCCGAGCGACACTTTGTTTCCCTGGATAAAGAAAGTGCTCAAAGGGAAATATTATTCCGATGTGGATGACTTGAAAAAAATGGTAGAAGCACTAAAAGGCATCAAAATTGATGATTTCAAAAAACTTTTAAAATCATTGGAGCATGGAAAAAATGTCTCAATATGTGTATTGCATCAAATGGAGAGTACTTGGAAGGTGACTGAAGTTTAAACATGTGAGAATAAATGCACAGTTTTTTATAAATAAATTCCTGGGGTTTTTTTTTTTTGGTTCACCCTCATATTGGGTCTGTGATATTATTCCTTTTTTAACTTGAGAAGGAAATATAATTTTACCTTCTACACATTCTAGATATAATGGTCACATATTTCTATCATTTGGAATAGCAAAAACTTAATTATTTAACCAATAAAAGAAATCAAAGTACTAATAAACTCTTCAAAATTGTTGAAAAAGGCTTTAAACAAGTTCCTTGCCAATGATGTGTTCCAGTAACTGATGTTCCCATATTAACCATAAAAAGCCTTTAAATTACACCAAAAATAAAATGTTTTTATAAGGAAAATAGACTTTCAGTGTAATGTGAAAATATTGTGGGATCCAATTACACAGTTGCTATCCTCTTAAGTGCAGAAATTAATGCATAAAATATATAGAAATCAAATTTTTATTTTATTCATGTTCTTAACATACAATGGGGTCACACCTTGAACTTCTCTGACCTAGTTACAGAGCCTTGAAAATAATTTAGAGCTCAGTCATTCCCTTGGGGTTTATGTATAAATTGAAATTCATCATAGTACAGTTGACCCTTTAACAACATGGGGGGTAGGGGTGCCCACTGCCTGCAGCCTGGAAAATTGACTTATAACTTAAGTTAACCATCTGCATAACCTAGATTCCTAGCGTCAGTTTACCCTTGAACAGTACAGGTTTGAACTGCACGGGTATATGTGATACTGTGTTGATCAAAGGCCAGCATTTTGTTAAATCCTCACCCAAAGATATGCTTTCAGAGAGAGAGAGAGAGAGAGAGAGAGAGAGAGAGAAAGAAACAGAAACAAACACAAACATCTGTGGGTTGCCTCCAGTAGGTACCCAATAGAGGGGGGTGGGGTAGGGGGAAACTGGTGTTGGGGATGATGCTCCAGCCAAATGAACCACCTGGCCAGGGCAACTATATTCATTTTTATCTATAGTGCATTTACCAGAAAAACTGGAAAATTATAATTCTACAACGAAAACTTTAAAAAGGAAGTGGTAAGATGAACTTACGTTTCAATATAATCATTCAAAGGTGGCTATCTTTCTATTTCTTCCAGAGTGCCTCTGGTTTTGATTTGAACAGCATGTGAATTCTTTGAGAATAGTAACCAAAGTGGTGATCTCCCCACACCATGTCCCCCAATCCTTTTCTTCGAGTTGCCCTTCACCCCCCCACCTTCCCCTTATGCCCCTGTCTCCTTCATGCCCATGTAAACTACCGCACTTTGCCATAGTGCATTTATGTGTTCCAAATTTAATTGAATGGTTAACTGATTGAATGAGTGAATGAATGGTTCTTGAAGAAGTGATAAAAGAAGGTGGAGGGATTAGTAATTCAAGAACATTATATATGTTCTCGTGGACACAGACAATAGTGTGGTGAAGGCCAGGGGAAGAGGGGGTGTGGGCTGGTTAGAGGAGGGCAAAGGGAGGGGGAATGGGGACACCTGTAATAGTATCAACAATACAATTTTTTTAAAAAGAAGTAACTATAGAAGTAGCTTGCTTCTGGTTTTAATGATTTGAACAAGGAAATGAGTTCTTTAAGAAGAATAACCATGGTTATCGTCCCTCCCCAGTTTCTGCCTCTTGTTCCCTATCCCCACTTTATTGTCTACGTCTCCACCTCAACTTCCTGTCATCCCCACCATCGTGTAACCTACAGCATTCTGCCACACTGTACTTTAGTGTTCCAGAATTTCCATTGCTTAACTGATTAAACATGTCAAAAATTAATCTGTAAAAAGGGACTGTAAGAAATATGCTTCTCGTTTTAACGATTTGAACAAAGATTTGCATTCTTTCATAACAGTGACCATGGTGGTAGTTTCCCCCCTTGGTACCTCTCACCTGCCCCCCTCACCTTCAACTCCACATCCTTTCACCTAACCTTCAGCACTCTACTATAGTGAACTTGTGTGTTCCGGAATTTGTGTGTAATGGTTAACTGATTTAGTGAGTGAATAAATTAATCTTTAAGAAGTAACCGTGGAAACTCCGATTGGTGTGGCCCAGTGGGTTGGGCCTTGTACAGCAAACCCAAGTTCCATTGGGGTCAGGGCACATGCCTCTGTTGTGGGCCAGGTTCCCTGGGGGTATGTGAGACGCAACTGATGGATGTTTCACTTTCTCTGTTACATAGATGTTTGTCTTCCTTTCCTTCTTGCTCCCTTCCCCTCTCTCTAAAAATAAATAAATAAAATCTTTGAAAAAAGTGACTCTGGAAAAACTTGTGAAATTTAGAAAAGAAGGAGTCCAGGGAAGCTAGCAGAAATGCCTTTTTATTAGATTGGAGGAAAGGCCTGAAATTATACACTGGCCTTTTAAAATGTAGCACTGACAAGTACAAGACAACTCCAAAGAACTATGGCATAGTTCTTTGCCATAAGGAAAAAAGCTGGCAGGTCCTGACTGGCTGGAGGCAGCTGCATTCTGGTAGCTGATTGGATCCGTGGGGATGTGGAGCTGCGTATATCCTCAAAAACCATGCGTTCGTTCCATGTAGCCCTTGGTAGAAATAGAAGGTTGCTTAAGGAACTCGCTGAGTAGAGCCAAGTCATGCCAACTCATCTGCTTGCACTTTGGTTAAGATCAGTGGGAATGGGTTTTGGAGACATCGTGGTCTCTCTGCCATGAGTGGTGTCAATGGCAACAATGACATACCCTTTCACGGCAGCGCAGCTCCTGTTCTGAGGGCTCCAAGATCGAGGGCTCCAAGATCCAGGGCTCGAATTGAGAACATTATACCTTGTTGTGTGAACCAGCTGCTCACAACCACTCTGTTCAAGAATGTTTTCAAGGTTAGAGGAATAGTAGTTTCCCAGTTCTCAATCGTAGGGATCATCAGAAAGGCAGAGAGAGTGCCAAACTATATTCTTTACAAGATTGATGATAAGACCACCAAGCATGTTGATGCCTGCCACTGGCTTGGCAGAGGTAAAGCAAAGCAGGAGCTGACTCCATATCTGGTGGAAGTTTATGCTAAAGTGTTTGGTAACCTCAGTGGTTCTGCAGAGGTGAAGATCCTTGAGGTATTGCCGATCCCCACCCAGGAAGACATGAACGAGTTCACCTAACATATTCTGGAAGTAGTCAGTGTGGCCTTTGGGCAGAGTGCACTTGTTGCTCCATCCAAAGTGGGTCAGCCTCCAGAGTATGGTGAGGCCAGCCCCGATTTCATCCAAAATGAGGTGCTGCATTTAATTCTTGAGTGTCCTCAACAGGAAGGTAAGACCATTTGAGAGCTCCAGACCGAGCTTTGCAGCCTGAGTATCAACACCATCAAGGAAACCCTTGAATATCTGATGGTCCAGGACCATATGTACCCCAGTGTGGATGGAGAACATTTAAAATCTGCTGAGTGAATCAGCAAGAAGTTTTTACATTTCCTGAAGATACCTGCCTCCAACTGTGACTAAGTTTGACCTGTTGACTTTTAGGAAGTAGGTGTTTTTCAACAAAAGATCTCAACTGGCATCCCTTTGGAACCTCACAGCTTTTCCAGCTGCTTTGAACTTTTTTGTTTTTCTAATGATATTTGAAGCTCAGAGGGAGATCACAGTAGATAATTGATTGAAGCTTTTACAATTTTTACCAGCTAGCAATGAAAATATTCTCGATCAGTTGAATTTTGGGGAGAAAAAATAAAGGAAAAAGTTGAAAGGTATTATTTAGTTGCATGGGAGCTTCTTGTTTCTGAAATATCTATATATTAGGCAAAAATAGATGCCATCATGGAGCCAGCTAAGAGACAAAACAATTCTGTTGTTTTTACATTAGACTTACTTTCTGTTTTGATTTGGCTTATTATAGTCATTGATATCTCTTGCTAAATCTAGCAACTAATTTAAATGTGCTAAAGATAGCAAGTTGTGAATTCAAATGCTCAGTTCCAGTGTTTATTGAATGATTTACTTTTCTTACCATAGGTTTATTTTTTAAATGAGATTATACTGTGTTAAAATAATGGTCAGTTTTGAATGGTTTTCAAAAATGTGATTGTTTAATGGCTAGTTCTTCAAATAAGATGTGATATTTGGATTAAATTACAATCTGTTGTAGTTATGTGGTACATTGATGCTTGATTTCTGTAAGTTTAATGTTCTAAAGAATTATTGATAGTCCTAAATGCTCTATTTTATATATAATAATGTTTCATTCTTATAGGCTAGGCAAACAAATAAAATGTAATTATAGGAATACTAAGCTTAGTAAGTTTAAGTGAAATGTAGTTGAACATTTTATTAAAATACTTTTGTAAACTCTTTGTTGTGATTATTTTCTAAGTACACTTGATAAAACCTTTTGTTTTTGAGGAATAATACTTTTAATTATCCAGAATAATTTTCCCTTCTCTATATAATACCAATAACATGTTATATCTTTGTGTTAATAATCTCTTTTAGTATAGATTATATTAACTATGTGGGACTTTAAAAAAAATTGAGGTGAGCCCTCAGTAATACTTACACTAAAAATGGTATCTTCCTAGCTACTAATTTTATTACATTAAAGAAAAAATATATATACAGTCATTCAGACAGGTAGAAGAATAAAGCATCATTTGTCTTAATTGGATTACAAAAAGAAGATGCAAAAACAGAAAATCCCTTAAATGCACCATTGCTAGTAATCCATACTGTTAGGAAGACTATTGTCATAATATGGCCTCTCACTGTCACCCTTTACAAAACCATCAATTCTTACTTAAGCATTCTGAGGCATACATTTCACTTTTCTTCCCCTCAAGAGCAAAGTAATCATAAATGGCACCTTTAAACCACCAATGGTTAACATACTATAAACCTGTTTTTGTACTCTGTTAAAAAGGTTGCCTGCTTTGGGGAAAATCATACTAGGGAAGAGGCAATGAGGGCCATATTCCTTCATCAGAATCTGAGTGCGGAAAGAAATAGTTTAGGAGACATAATGATGTTCTTTTGTGATATCACTTAAAAAAGTACACGAAATCTGAGATTAAACTCTGATATTTTTATGACTTTAGAGTCACTCTTCTAATGGTCCAAGTTTATTCAAGTGGCCATTGGATAGGTATCCACGTTTTTCCTCCTACTCTAGAAATACCCCTTCAGAATAAGGAAAAGGGGGAAAAAAAAAAAGCCTTTGGGCTGCCTTTGTGCCTGGGAACTGATGTGATATATACACCTGAATTTAAGGCCCAGGACCATCTGGTTTCTCTCCCCATCCTCTGAGGGGAACTGTCCATGTGTGTTCCTTGGGGATCTTTTTAGGTTTGTTAATATCTCAGTACCCATCCACCTCTTATTCTTCTTAATGGAATCATGTGCTTTCCTGGGATTCTGCTGTAGGTAAGGGACTGCAAGTGGAAAAATAGTAAAGTAGGTCTACCTCTAATGTGAGTTGAAATCAACATTTTTAGGCAGAATATAATTGCTAGATTATTGTATACATGCACATTTGGTGAATGTTAGGGATAGAAGATTTTTTTAAAGATTTTATTTATCTTTAGAGGGGAAGGGAAGGAGAGAGGGTGAGAGGGAGAGAAATATCAGCATCAATGTATGGTTGTCTTTCATGTGTCCCCACCCGGGAACTGGCCTGCAACCCAGGCATGTGCCCTGACTGGGAATGGAACCGCGATCCTTTGCTTCGCAGGCCTGTGCTCAATCCACTGAGCTACACCAGCCAGGGCTGCATAGAAGATTTTGAAAAATGCACTTTAAGTTATCCACCTGGCATGCATACTTCTTTTTCAGTTTTGTTTAGATGATGAATTACTTGGCCTGTGCTCCCCTTCCTCGCTAGTCTTGCTTTGTATGTGAACCAAACATTTGAGGATAAGATACAAATCCTAGGCAAATACCATCAACTATTTTGGGCAGGGACATTTAAGACTAAGGAATCTAAAGACCTTAAATGATGATTATGGTCTGCTTGGGCTTGTTTTTCTATGGCTCCTAGTCATGTGAAATATATGCATTACATTGAAGTTGATTCTAAATTACTTAAGTAAATTTGAAAAGGTTTTCCAGTCAGAGCTTATATTATTACTGTGTCATAAATGTGAATAATGATTTTGTTACTTTTATCTGCTTAATTTAGATTTAGATTTCAAGTATAATCCAAGAGATATAAGTTCTTATTTTTTTAAATTTGAATCTAGTTTTTATTATGATGCATCAAAAATGGTAACCACCAAGAATTATTTGCATTCATTAAACCTACTCTGTGCATTTAAATGTTGTTTCATTTTAATAGCTTAAATTCAACTGACTTCTAAATGGTTATTAGCCCTGGCTGGTGTGGCTCAGTGGGTTGAGTGCTGGCCTGCAAACCAAAGGGTTTCCCGTTCAGTTCCCAGTCAGGGCACATGCCTGGGTTGCAGGCCAGGTCCCCAGTAAGGGGAACACAAGAGGCAACCACACATTGATGTTTCTCTCCCTCTCTTTCTCCCTCCCTTCCTCTCTCTGAAGATAAATAAATAAAATCTTTAACAAAAATAAAAAATATAAAACAAAGAAAAAATAAATGGTTATTAAACTAATACTTGGATAATATTAAAATAATTACCATTTTAATTGAATTTATTGGGGTGATATTGTTTTGAAAAACCATGTAGGTTTCAAGTATACAACTCAATAAAACATCATCTGCACACTGCATCATGTAAACATTTTAACATTTACATAGTACTTATCTGCTAGGCACTGTTTTAAGAGTGTGTGCTTGCATGTATGTGTGTCCATCCCTCCATGTTATGCCTGGATTCATATTTCCAACCCAGGCTGCTCTCTTAATATTTAGACTCTGTGTCCAAATGCTTTCCTATATGTCCTACTGATATCTTTAAAAACATTTAAAAATAATGACAAGGTATAGTGTTTATTATCCCCAAGGAAATGGTCTGTGAGCTGGAAATATACGTTCAATCATGTTATCTTTATTATTAGTATTAATGTTGTTCTCATTTTATACATGAGAACATTAAGGTTCAGAAAGATTTGGTAATTTTTTCCATTTTAACGTTACATGGCTACTAACTGTCAGCTGAGATTCCAACTCAGACTATGTTATCTCCAGAGCCTGGGCCCTTTACCACTTTTTAATTCTACCTCACAATTAGGAACATCTGTCAAAAGATCCTCCTTTCACTCTTGTCACATAGTGAATATTTTCATATTATTTCTTTCATTAAGATTTGTCTGACTTCATTTTTAAAAACCTACTATGAAATCTTCCAGCAGAAATTATGAAGAATTTAAGAACAGTTGTGAACTCATCTACTAGTTTAATAAGCAAAACTATTTATTCTTGTTATAGAAAACTTAGTCCTATAACTCAGATTCATTTTAATGATACTCTTGAGACTGTATTTTCACTGAATAAAAAATCATGTGAAAATCTACATACTCTATAAACCAATGCATTTATTTTTTGAAGTATATCTTAAGAATATATATCATTACATTGAAAAGTATCTTTATATGATGACAACATGGCTCTGAATAGTGAAATTTGGGAGTTATTTGCCCTGTCAATTAGGGATGATACCTGTAATAATTCAAATGCCATCCACATAATATTTATATCCATTTATTACTACACAATATATTAAGAAAACATTTTTTACTATTATACTATTAAGAGTTAGTTGTCTTTGGTAATACCTAAAGTTGGAGTAGTTCAGTGAATAGCAGCTAATATTATGTGATTTGTTTTTACACAGCAGAGGGATATCCTATATGGGAGTTACCAGACAATATTCTTGTCCATATGGAATTTATATTCCAGTAAGAGAAGTCAGATAATTTAAATGAATTTTTATTTATTTAGAGAAATAAAGGGAGGGAGGGAGGGAGCGAGAGAAACACTGATTTGTTGCTCCACTTATTTATGCATTCATTGGTTGATTCTTGTGTGTACCCTGACTGGGGATCAAATGATCAACCTTTACATATTGGGATGATGCTCTAACCAACTGAGCTACCTAGCCAGGATGGGAAATCAGATACTTTTTTTTTTTTTTAAAGTACACATTAAAATGTCAGTCAGGGTGTGATCTGTGCTAGGGAGGGGATATTGCTATTTTATATCAGATGGTCAGTGCAGGCCTCCCTGACTTTAATGATATTTGAGCAGAGGTCTAAAGGAAGTGTGGGAATGAGCTATGTGGTTCACTGGAGAAGGAACATTGTTAGAAACAGGAACCAGCAAAAGCAAATGTTTGCCCTGTTCATGAATGTCGAAGAGGCCAGTTGGCTGGAGGCAGAGAATGAAGTCTTGGGAGCCATTGGAAAGAGTTTGGCTTTTACTCTGAGAGAGCTGGGAAGCTGTTAGAGATTTTTGAGAGAGTAATGGCATGATCTGACCTAGATTTTTAAAGGATAACTCTGGGTTGAAACGGGGAGCTAGAAATCTCACAGGAATTGCAGCAACCATTGTATAGGTGTGCTTCATGGAGGCTGATATCCTAGATCCTGATCATTTTTGTCATGAGCCTCCCTTACTTCAGCAGCAGAAATTCAGAGTATTGCCCTGATTAGTCCTACTGGCAGTTTCCTTTCCTGATATTAACTACGTGGCCTTCTCTGTATTGCCCAGGTGAGATTCTTAATGGGATGATTCCGGTCCCCATTTGGTTCTGCTTGGGCAAAGCTTTTCATGAGAGGCCAACCCAGTCTGCAGGCCAGGTTAAGTACTTACCATACCACATTTCAGGCCACCATACCTGATGGAATCATATTTCCTTTGCTAAGGGAGAGGGTGGCAGGTTGATATGGTCCAGGATTTGTCTACTTTGGACTGTTATCTCAGAAGGTGACTTTGTGGAGTGTTCCCATAAGAAGGTGATACATACAAGCTTCTCGGGCACCAGACAGCACAGTCACTTTAATAAAGATGAGAAGGAAAGTTATTTTAGGAGATCTCCTGAAGATCAAGGGTTATTTTATTCATACTATACATTCAGATTTTAACTTTATTCTTTGTGGCATTACAAGTTGCGTAAATGAGCAAAAGCAACACATTGCTGCCACAAAGTATCTCTAGTGTTCCTGTGTGTATATGTGTGTGTTTTGGAAGGAGGAGAAAAAACAAGGAGCACCAGTGTCCTTATTTTTCCTTTGAGTATCCTGAGAATTTTTACCAAATTCTAGTAAGCCACCTCTAAGCAGTGGTCTTTCCTTGGGCTTGTATTTACCAGTAGTCTCTGTTTCAAAAATCTTCTTTCCTAATAAGAGGTTACTCTCCTCAACCTACCCCCCAAGAACACAAAAAAATGATGGTGGTAGGGTTTGTGTCTACATTGCATAGTTAAATATGTTCTGGAGGTGCAGTGCATTTTCCCATTTTGGGAATTTACAGTAAGCATTAGCAGTGTTTTTTTTTTTTGGCTTTTAAAAGTTCTGCAGAAAAGAAACCTATTTTACTTTATCATCCCAAAGTTTCCAAATGAGGAAAAAAAAAAAAAAAACAACCCACCTCACTTTATTCCTTAGGAATGCTTATAACCATTTCATAGTCTAAACCTCACCTTCTATTTCTATCAGATTTAAACCCACCAGCAACTCTAGACAAGGTTATCTAACCATCGCCTCATTTAAAATATCCCTCATAGAAACCAAAAACTTAAGTAATCAAACCACCAGAGCAAAGAGCTAAATAGCCTTCCTTTTTGTATGGAAACTAATAAGCAAACAAGAGCTATGAAACAGCAACAAAAAAAATCAGAAAAGGGGTAAACCAGTGTAAGAATAGACTCAAGAATGAGAATAGTTTACATAACAAGAAGGGAATTACAGAGAAAACAAAAGAAAAACAGTCTGTAAAAGGTATAAATTACCTTGAATGCATAGTGGATTATATAATAGTAAATAATCCTTGAAATTCAGCAGGAATCATTTAATATTATTGTTATAGTTTCCTAGAATTTCCATAACAGTTACCAAAAACTGCATAACTTAAAAAACAAAATTCGCCCTGGTTAGTGTGGCTCAGTGGATTGAGTGTCTGTCTGTGAACTGAAGTGTTGCCGGTTCAATTCCCAGTCAGGGCACATGGCTGGGTTGCAGGCCAGGTCCCCTGTAGGGGTTGTGCGAGAGGCAACCGCACATTGATGTTTCTCTCACTCTGTTTCTCCCTCCCATCCCCTCTCTCTAAAAATAAATAAATAAAATTTTAGAAAATTTATTCTTTTACATTTCAGTTAGACAGAAGTCTGATATCAAGGTTTTGGCAGGAAGGTCCCTCCTGAGGCTCTGGTGAGAATCTTTCCTTGCTACCTCCCGCTACTGGCAGTCCTTCGGTTATAGCATTATAACTCTAAACCTGTCTCCCTTGTCCTATATAGCTCCTGTGTGTCTCTGTGTGTCTTTTCTGTGTCTGGCATAAGAACACATTTAGCTGAATTTAGGACTTAACCTAATCCAGTATTATGTTATCTCTACCCTTAATTATACCTGTAAATACCTTACTTCCAAATAAGGTGATATAATGCTTTCTAGGTAGATGATGTTCAACCCAGTACAATCATGCAAAGGACAGTTATCCTCAAAACCCTTGAAATAACAAAATTAAGCTAAATTCTGTCTAGGTAAAGACATTAACTAGCTCAGGATATTTGAAAAACTAGAACTATATACTACTTCTAGACCTATTTTTATATATAACTCCTTAATGAAATTAAATTTTATTGGCCTCATTTCCTTTATAAAGAAGATTTTTCTGTAGTTCTGCATTGTGACAGACAGGCTGTTATAAGATAGAGTCACACTAGAATGCCAGTTATGAGATCTGATTCTAGTCCTAGATTTCTCACTTTCTGTGACCTTAGTCAATCAGTGAGTGACTTCTTTGGGCTGTAGTTTCACCATATGTAAATGAGATTGGAGTCTTCTAACTCTAAACTACTATGTTTTATGCTCTCGCTTGCTTAGTTCCAATCTTAATAAATTTGCTCTTGGAACTAGATTAGTGTTTAGAAATGATTTTGAAAAGTGAGAAAAACTTTCCTCCATAAGACTCAAAGATTTCTTAGAATTCCATTATTTTCTTGCATCTATAAATATTATTTTTAATGAATGCCAGGTGGGGATTCATAATTTTCTTTCATAATATACTGAAGTAAGCAGTTTTCAAATGTGTGATATAACTCTTTTTAAAACCTAATGTTGACTTCTGGCCAAGATGGAGGCGTAGGTGGACACACTGGGCTTCCTCTCACAACCAAGATTAAGGACAACAAAAATATAGAACTAAAAAAAGAAAACTCAACCAGGACAGAGAGAAAATTGAATTGTGCAGGAGTCCCCGACAACAATGATTCATCCAGACCTGTAAGAGGGGCGGAATCTGTGGCTGGAGGAGTCCACGGCCAGCGGAGTCAGATTGCTGCGGGATAAGGGTGTGCAGTCACCCCAGGCACACAGGTGGCAGCGTTGCCAAAAACTGGAGGCCAAGCAGGGCACACAAGGTGGCCGACCACGG
The DNA here is from genome assembly GCA_004027475.1 of Anoura caudifer. Classification (NCBI taxonomy): domain Eukaryota; kingdom Metazoa; phylum Chordata; class Mammalia; order Chiroptera; family Phyllostomidae; genus Anoura; species Anoura caudifer. The sequence goes on from PVKU01008414.1 coordinate 72,611, forward strand.
ACACACATTCGTGTACAGATAAAGCAGGCGAAAACGGGCAGCAAGACAGACTGTGCTGTGCAGGGCCCCAGTGCTGGGAAGTGAAGCCTAAAAGCACCCATTGAAAATACTTGTAGGGGCTGAGGTGCCGGGAAGGAGTTCCAGCCTCACAGGAGAGTTTGTTGGGGCAACCCACGGGGTGCTGGAGCATGCTCAGGCCCACCCACATGGAAATCAGCACTAGAAGGGCCCAATTTGCTAGGGGAAAGAGGCGAAGGGACTGGAATCCATGAAAGAGCATGGAGCAAGCACCATTGTTCCCTCTCGGACCCCGCCCCCACATCCAGCATCACAACCCAGAGACTGGGCGGCCCTGCCCTGGTGAACGCCTACGGCTCTGCCCCTCACTACGTAACAGCTGTGACCAGACAAAAACAAAAAAACCAAAACCAAGGATGGCTCAAAAGGGAGAACAGACTAGGGCCCCAGAGCTAATTCATCTGAGCGACCAGGAGGTGGTCAACCTATCAGATGCAGAGCTCATAGCACTGCTGGCCAACCTATGGGAAGCACAGTTCAAAGCTCTGGTGATTAGGAAGCTGAGAGAATTGGTTGATTTTGGTCGCAAATTAGAGGAACAAATGGAGGCTACAATAAGTGAAATGAAGAAAAACGCACAGGGTACCAATAGTGATGGGAGTAAAACTGGGATTCAAATCAATGGAGTGGACTAGAAGGAAGAAAGAAACAACCAAACAGAAAAGAAGGAAGAAACAAGAATTCAAAAAAATGAGAGGCATAGGAACCTCCAGGACATCTTTAAACATCCCAACATCCAAATTATAGGGGTGCCAGAAGGGGAAGAAGAAGAGCAACCAGTGGAAAACTTATCTGAACAAATAATAAAGGAGAACTTCCCCAATCTGGCAAAGGAAATAGACTTCCAGGAAGTCAAGGAAGCTCAGAGAGTCCCAAAGAAGGTGGACCAGAGGAGGAACACACCAAGGCACATCATCATTACATTAGCCAAGATTAAAATGAAGGAGAGAATTCTAGAAGCAGCAAAGGATAAAGGCAGAGTCACCTACAAAGGAGTTCCCATAAGACTGTCAGTGGATTTCTCAAAAGAGATTTTCCAGGCAAGAAGGGGCTGGAAAGAAGTATTCCAAGTCATGAAAGTCAAGGACCTACATCCAAGATTGCTTTATTCAGCAAAGCTCTCATTTAGAATGGAAGGGAAGATAAGGTGCTTCTCAGATAAGGTCAAGTTAAAGGAGTTCATCATCACCAAGCCCTTATTATATGAAATGTTAAAGGGACTTACCTAAGAAAAAAGAAGATAAAAAATATGAACAGTAAAAAGACAGCAAACTCACAGGTATCAACAACCAGACCTAAAACAAAAGCCTACTAAGGAAACCGCTACAACAGGATCAGAAATACAGAAATGGAGATCACGTGGAGGGTTAGCAATAGGGGAGAGGGAAGAGGAGAGAGGGGGACAAGGTACATAGAACAAGTAGCATAGATGGTGGGTGGAA